>JARACY010001184.1:0-64397 GCA_029255725.1 Scrobipalpa atriplicella | reverse complement strand
TCGCTTGTTCGTGTGAGGATTATGCCCAAGTCTTTAACAGTAACCTTCTACATTAAATTTTGGAGGTTTTAGGTCAAAGACCTAGGCATAAACGCCACGCAACCAGCCGTGGGCTATAATTAATACAAATGTGCACCCTCCGATTCTATGCCTGTTCTCTTTTCGCACAGACTCTAGTATGTTGTTGTATTCTTCAATACCTGTTCAAGTTCACAAAGACGTCCTTTGAACGTGTCAAGTACTTCCTATAAATAAATAAAAAAAAGGGAAATAAACATAAACCACGGTCACTGACGGTAGCCTTTTGCATTCTTTATTAAATATTTAAGATGCAAAGTGACTCATCTTCAAAAGCTTGGTTTTCGCCAGAATATAGAGCTAGCATTTGCTTAGAGTTCATTGATTTTTATGAACCCTTCTTCATCTTCCAAACGGCCAAATTTCGTTTATTACATTAGAGAGTAGATTTAGGTAGGTAATACTTAAACACAAGTGTCACAGTTTATTCCTTCCAAAAATATTTATTTCAAAGCCCCAGTACTTTTTATACAGTAAGGATATTATTTATTTGTAGGACAGGATGATGCTTCTCAAACATTTGCTATTTATTTGATACAGTTTATTGTAGGCGTTGAATTCGAGCAGCCAAGTGGCTGACGTAATTCACTAAAATTATTTGTGGATTAAATTATTTCTACTTCGTAACTTGTTTTATCTTTTGACTCTTATTTTGCAATGTAAAGATCACCTTGCAGGGACAACTCAATGATATCATAATTTTCTAGTTATGCAAGCGACATGACGACCTACTTAGAACCACTGCTCGACTACTTACTAACTAAGAGTTCCATTTCGGTAAAAACTAAATCCTAACGTTTATACATACTAATAAAAGGAAAATGTATATTTTTCCTTTTATTTTTTAGTAATTTAAATCAATGCTATTATAATCTTTTGATTTAAGTCTGTATATTTTCCGCATCGCTTCCTCTCCAGTTATTTTTATACTCCGACGCGGAAA
Source organism: Scrobipalpa atriplicella (assembly GCA_029255725.1). Taxonomy (NCBI): domain Eukaryota; kingdom Metazoa; phylum Arthropoda; class Insecta; order Lepidoptera; family Gelechiidae; genus Scrobipalpa; species Scrobipalpa atriplicella. The sequence goes on along the minus strand of JARACY010001184.1, from coordinate 63,376 downwards.
CGAATAGATTTGACCTTTGAGCTGTAATCATTATTTAAATTGCGGAATATTAGCTATTACTCCGATGAGAATTATTATTGTTTATATCCAATTAATTACTGTATCTAGTATAAATATTATATTGGATGTTTACTAGGTTCTTTCACTGCTACGTTGCATGTTATGGCTATGTTAGACATTTTACCCGGCAGATAAGATCAACCTATACAACGTGTAACAAAAAGGTTATATGGACTCTGAGGGATGTGTATATGCCCATGAAACTGAACTGCTTTTCCCAAGGAACATAAAGGTCGATAAACGGAAAGAAATATTGACTTCCCTTATAAAACGCACCAGCTGATTTCACACCGAAACATTTCCTAAATCCTACGAGCAAATCCGCACCAGGAATTCAATATTTAGCCGATTCTTAATTAATTTTACTTCTAAATTAAAAACGAGAAAATGGACCAAGGAGTAGAAATTATAAAATAATGTGTAGGTAAACAAATAAGACCGTGTGAAATATGATTAGTAGTTACACAAACATGCATTATTGACATGAACTTGAGTAATATTATCGCCCTCCGTTAAAGTAAATATAACTGCATTTGTTATTATTACCTATAGAGGTATATTCCGACATACCTGTAAAATTCATATAGAAATCGCACACAAGATAAAAAAAAGCTATTGTAATTACGTAAACTATTGTAACTGAATGATAATTAGGTATAATAAAATAAAATAAATCAGTTAATTCATAACCTATTAAAATAATTAATAATAATAACCTAAACAAAACAACAATTAAAACTGTCTCTATGTTCCTTGATTATCATTACTGTTACTAAATTACATGCATAAATACCTACCTAAAAGTAGGAACATTCTATAAATTGACCGATTTGGTCCATTTTCTTAATAGATAAATTACTTATCAAAATTTGGTAGATAATTGTGTCATTCACAACTAATTGAGGTTAACGATATAAGTAATTTGTTAATATAGTTTATTGCTGCCTGCAATCTAGGTACCTACTTCGATAAGTTATTTGGGAATTTGATTTACAATGCATTATTATTTATCAGTATCACAATGATAATAATACGTACTGGACGAGATAGGTACTTTTTTATCGTTTATTGAAGCCGCTACCGGGTAGTTGGGTATTAATCGCGTATTCCAAAATTAGGATTTTGTTTTAAAACGATCTGTTTGAACCGCGGTTTTCCCACAACGGCTTAGGTTAGAGAGTTTTCCAGATGTAAGGAACTGCAGCAAAAAAATGCTGATTCTGCCTATCATCGCATTCTTATGGTGAAAGACTTTTTAAACCCGGAAGTTCTTATTTTACTATTAGCATTACAAACAAAAACACAGATCTTTACTCTTTTTAATATTTGTACCTATACTAGAAGCACAGAATATTAATAGTTGCCAGAAGTAGCATCCAATTTCTGGGACATGAAGTCATTGTCCTAACTTTAAATGTTAACCCCACAGTTATCACTTTCATATATGATAAACTTTCTGTTTAGTGTAACACGTCAGTAATTATTATCTTTTGTCTATTTTATGTTTTTGGAAGCTGTCTATCAAAGTTTGGTCTCGCTAGAATATAATTTACTTTAATTACGTCCATAATCTATTACCTTATATACTGATATAGATATATGATGTTAATCAAAGATATTAGCTTGCCGCCTTATAGATTTTTCCACGATTGAACGATATTTTCTACTGGGCAGAAAGACTCAGGGCCTAAAAATATGCGCCGACGATTTATATTTTTTTTTAAAGAGGACATACAAACACAATAGCATAGGCACTCTACATCAAAATTAAGTATTTATTTTGTATGTTTCTTTTTGCACGTAAGTGATTTAATTGTACAATACTTATATTATGTAAGTAAGAACGTATTTATGTACGTTTTGTCCTTCACTTAATAAGTTTACTTATGTCGTCAGTAAACTAACAGATTATACTGAACATTATGTAGATACTTATTTGCAAGCACTCATTAACATACAAACATGCTAATTTACTATCCATTAGGATTTGACGAATTACTTAGCGTTCAGTAGCTAAAACAATAGACACGAACGGCTTGTAAAAGAACATTTATGCGTGTATTTAATCTATGCGCTTTACGAGTCTCTGTCACCTCTGGCAAAACTAGAGGCAAGAGCAAACATATAAAAAAATATGTCTTGTTCTTCTGGTGTTTAAAAATTTGGAACAAATCCCAGCCCTGTGTATTTGTAAGGAGAAACATCTTTGCACGTCGGGGCGTGAGAATGTCAGTGCCATAATAGGCATTTTCTGGCTGAGTTCGCTCCATCGTCGACTCTGACACTGTCTCCCTGCGTCTTGAGTCAAGAGCAAATCCATTTCTATTAAAAAACTTGCAGGTTCTAGTATTAGTAAACGCAGGGCAAGTCAAAAGTTGTGCCAAAGAGTGGGATAAGTGACATCTTGCGGAGATACCTCACAGGTATTTAATTACCTGTAGACCTCGATTCACGCCGTCCAGTTACTAATTTTAATTCTTAGTAGCGCTGTCACTTTCTTATATTTGACATAAGAACAGGATAGCAAATAAACACATGACTTTGACATTCCTAATTTGACGTTAAATTGCTTAAATTTGACATTAGATTGCTTATTTAACGTAAAATAAGGAACATGCTCTATGCTCGGTTCTTATTTAAAGCAGCTTATGTCAAATTTAGGAACGTCAAACACATATGTTTATTTGCTATCCTGTTCTTATGTCAAAGTAAAGAAAGTGACAGCGCTATCTTAAAATTAGTTAAGAATGTGGCGGCCAGAATCGAGGGCATTATTTACCTAATAATAGGTATTTACCATTACCATTTACCTTGCGGATGTATAATCCGCTTACTTAAATCGATTATTAATCAGTTTGATAAAGATGTCTAAAGTACATGAAATAGTTTTTTTTTATTATTATCACTACGATACATAGTAACATTCATAATAATTAGTTTTGATACCATCAGAAAAAAAAACATGAATCCGGTAGTGAAAAATCTACTTCGCTGTCGATCTGTAGAGTAGAGTTTCTTTCACCCCTGACGCAGAAAGCTACCTGAAAATCCTGGAAGTTTGATGTAAGCTGGGGTACATTGCTGCCGATTATGTTGTAAACATAACTTATTTTAGTTTGATCCTGTCACTTTCTAAAATTTAATAAAACAGACAGAATATAACAGCTCATTATAATTCTGTCAAAGTGACGTATAACGCTTAAAATAAGACGACACCATCTAGCATGCCATCTTAAATAAGGCGAGTTTAATGTCACTTTTACAGGGTTATAACCAGCTGTAGTAGTTCTGTCGCAATTTTATTCAAATTTTAGAAAGTGATAGGACTAAACTAAAATAAGTTAAGTTATGTCTACAACATAATCGCCGCCATTGGGCCCGATTCGTAACCATTCCGACTTAACTAAATCTCAACTAAAATTATTGGCATTGCCATCCCGTTCTGTTCACTCATAATTGAAAGTGACAGGTATGGACTTATATTAGTCAAATCGCGTCTTTTGCAACCACGAATTGCTAACAATGTCAGTTATTGAAGTTGTAGAGTAGGTGGCTAAGTGCACTTTTCGTGGGGGTTGGAACCGGATGTTGATAAAACCAATAAATAAACATTTTATCAATTAGCATAATGGAAATCATTATCTTACTTGTCTACCGAACGGCTGCAGCTTATTATATACCTTGGTCACAGAATAATATTAAATACACGACCGTGACCCTGTTGAAGGTCTGATTATTAGGTATTCTTGTATTTTTAAACCTATGCTACTGATACTAAGTTTTTAGTATTCATCTAATCATTATTTTGTAATTATAATTTTTTTCTTTGCTTCATTTAAAAATACTATTTTTGGTTCGACCTTAAAAGAGGACAACTAATATTACCAACTGACCGTTCTGTCATGTTCTGTAGCATTGTGTCAAAATCTATGGTATTTACTACGCATAATTTATCCAAAATTTATCTGCTATAAATCACTTTTATTTGAACAGGTCGACATTTCTTGCTATTCTTTATAAAAATAAACGTGTAACCTGAGTCCAACGTACACCGGAGTATTATAGGCCAAAGGTTATTCTGAGCTGAGTCGTAAAATGAGTAATTTGTTCAAAGCACCTACTTGCATACTTTTATTGCTCGTTATATCTTGTTTCATCTATTCTGATAATTCATAATAGTAATGCTTATGCATTCGTCAGATGAAATAAAGGATATAGTTAGCGCAAATCATCTCGTGAAATAAAAAAAAATATTTACCAGTGCCTTGCGTCTTCTTAGTGTAACTCCATCTTTGGCATTCCATGGCCCAAATCACTATACTAGCAGGAGACAGAGATTATGTTGACTGTGTCTCTGTATCTGCTAGTATGCGATGTGCGTTTGTTTTGTGCGTGTAGGTACATTTACACACACAAGTATGGCTAAGCTGCAGTCGTGAGATAAATCACTTACTGAAACAGACTGCTCACACACACACACACACACACACATCTGTGATCTCTTATGTCTTACATTTCTAAAATCAAACCATTTGACGTTCCAGAAAGCATACGAGACGTTCCCGTCATGCGTGAAGGACAGCCTGGGGCTAGAGGACCTGAATATATTGCAGGAGCAGATCGAATCCGCCAAACCCAACGGCACCGTCGACGAGGTCTTCAAGAAGTAAGTTCCTCAACACATGGTCTCTATGGGCTTTATTACCTTGTAGCTTGATATGAGATGTTATTGTCATGCGTAAAGGACAGCCTGGGTTTGGAGGACCCTAAAATACTATCGAAGCCGCCAAACACAACGGCACCGTCAACGAGGTGTTCAAGAAGTATGGTACCTAGCAACACTTCCTTTGAATGTAACGCCTTCCAAACCTGGTGACCTCATTATCAATCATCATCAGCTAATATTCATATACGTCCCCATCGAGGGGCACCAGCCTACCCTGGAATAGGGCGAAACGCGTGGTTACCTACTTACGCCAAACGCCTCTGATTATGAGAAGCCCATTTTAGCAGTAGGTGAACTTTCAGCAGCTGACGTAGGTCTCAATCCCCAGCAGTTATTTGATTTGCTCATTTCGATATCCCACATTCCAGGTACTGCAAGAGAACCCCTGAAGCGAAACAGTGTTTCAAGGACATGATGGAGTCAGTCAAGCCTTGTTTCACGGTGGAGGAGCAGAAGAACCTGAAGGTGGTCTACAACATCTCCTCGCAGTTAGCCGAGTTCATTTGCTTCAAGGACGGAGACAGGATCGCTTGTGAGTTTACTTCTTCATCGAGGATTATGATAAATGGTGTTTCAAAATTAAAAGTTAAATGTTATCCAAGACAGTACTGTCAATATCACCACCCACACATATAAGACAAGCTTACTTAAAAGAACAAGGAATCTAGAACAATGTTCCAAAAGCTGCCTACTACACACAGTGCCGCCGGAATTGCCGCCGGGCGAGCCGGCGACATGCCGCGAGATGGCGCGCGCGGCTTAAGGTTACTTAGCGCTTGAAGTTAGAACTGTAATTGTAGGCAAAAGTAACATTATCAATCATTAATATAATGAAGCATACTACATTCTGTTCAGTGCTTTTTATCGCCGCCGCCGCCAGTCATAACATCTTGTATATTTGATATATCTCTGTTTCCAGTGTTCATCGCGGAAGGCGGCCCCGACTGCATCCAGTCCAAGCAGGAGCTGATCCAGGAGTGCGTGCAGACGACCTTCGGCGAGGAGTACAACTTTGACACCACCAACATCACCGCTAACGCCATACCAGAGATCAACTTCGGTGTAAGTTTACTGGCTTTGGTTTAGCAGCAATACATCAATTAGACTGTTTCAGTTCAGTGCTGGATGTGATGAATTCTTCGCATCTAGTTTCCGCCTATGTTGTATCTCTAATGTCAACAACTGCAACTGGTTGAAAGGCGTCCCACTCTGCATTTTTCTACCCGTCTTTCGAACTGGTATGTTCCATCGGCTCTGGGTTTGCGTTTTGCCTGGACGGCCAGGTTCATTGCCACTCATGCTTGTTATGTGAGATAAGTTGTTATGTCTAGTCCTCTGACAGAAAACTTCGTAAAAGATCTCATCCCTAATAGACACATTCGTAAGTGTAGCTCTGTTTAAACTTTATAGCACTTCGCTTAGCGCTAAAGCCTCGTCAAAATATAACCCATATGTTTGCGTGTTCCAGGAGAAGGAATGCAAGCAGCTGACCCAGCTCCAGCAGTGCGTGGTGTCAGCTCTGGAGACCTGCGACGCGCCGACCTCTGCTAACATCGTGGAGTCGCTGTTCAAGTTCGCAAGACAAGCCACGCCCTGCAAGACTGTGAGTATTACACAGCTACTCACAAGTAATTCTAACGGAGGTTTTGACCTCGAGACTAAATTATGTATGCTGTTTTCGACACTAACGCTGGTTCTTCAAAGAACGCGCACTTTCAGCTTTAACATCTAACGCCTCGTTGCTCGTCAGGAGGCATGCATGCATGAATTCAAGCCAGCACAAAACGATTCTTCGTGAACCCTGTTATTCAATGTTTTTATTACAACACAAAGCTCCGCGTCTCTATGAAGGAAGTTCCTGATAGCATGTTATTACGTTATTACTAACTTTTTCCTGGATTTAAAGAGTTCTAGACCTCTTGTAATCTGTACATAAAAAATGTATCTCTATATTACTTGTATTAATTTAAGTTATTTCTACCTTACTAACCGACTAACAATACTAATATGAATTTTAGTTTGGCGTGACCGAGGCTAAACCGAGAAGCCAAGTGCAAGGAGTAAGTTTATGTGGAATGTGTATGTGTTGTATTGTTTAGTGATAATGCGCTGATGTCTTATTTTATTTTGTATTTTTTTTATCCTTTTTGTCTGCCTTTCGTTGTTTTTCTTGTCCGATTGTTCTCCAGCGCAGTTCCTGATTCTTTGTGTCAGTCAGTTTTGTAGCTATTTTATGTTTATGTAGGTAATCGCAAAGTTTCTCATTCAATATTTTTTTGATGTGCTTATCATAAAATTTTCTAAGCGAGAGTTTTTTTTTTTTATTTTATTTGTATCATGTGGCATAATAGGAAAAAAAAACATTTCTTTCATTGATAAAATTCTGTTAGGCTTATATAAAAAAATATTAATAAATTAAAAATACCTCGCAACATGCACATATTCCTTACTCCATTGTTCACTTTTCAGGACGCGAAGCCGAAGGGATCCTCCGCGGTGAGTGCGTCCCTGTCGCTCGCCGCCGTCGCGCTCGCACTCGCTGCCACACGCGCATAAACTAACTACCTCAGACTAGGGCTGACCACACACACACAGCAGATATACAGTCGTACAAGGATCTTTTGGCGCGTGGGTGACATTGACAGCACAGATTACCTAGTATACATAACCGAACGTACATGTATACTAGGTAATCTGTGCTGTCAATGTCACCCACGCGCCAAAAGATCCTTGTACGACTGTATCTCGGGTATTGAGCGAACTAAAATATACCTTATCACTTACCGATACGACTTGATTTAGCTTTGAAGTTCCTGCGTGCCGGAAAATAGCGTAAGCAGGCCTGGCTCACTCCGCACTTTAGTTATGAAACCGGCTAAGGCGCTCGGGTTGTCGATCGTCTCGGTGAACGTGCAATCATCTGCATTCTTTACTTGTTGTCTCGTTACGATTTGTGTCTCGCGGTAGCCAACCCTAACACGTGTACTTGTGTGTTGTGTGCGTAATCTTCAGTGTTTTTAGCTATTTGTAGCGAGCGTTCTAGGGAGTGAGACTTCTGTACCAATAAGTAGTATTCATTATTCTGTGGCGTAAGATACCGTAATATGCGAAATCGAATCGTATCTGGATGTAATAAGGTATATTTTAGCACCGCTCAATACCGAGATATATCTGCTGTATCTGTGGTCGCCCGAACGCGTGTCATGTCGTTATATTACTATGTACCCATAGTTCATAGTGCAACTGGTTGTGCTTCGTACAATGAAAACGCCACAAACTTATAATAAGCGGATCTATACTCGGTTCCCTTTGAAATAGTCTCAAATTCTTCGGCAGCTGTGAACGAAATTGAGCTGCTTTTTAGTATACTTACATAGTTTTAGGCGTAATTTTATGAAGCTATACGAAAATGATGTCATTATTAAGTACATTCGGAGGCGTGGCCTAATATATTTTTACGGGAATCGACTGTACAATTCATTACATAGACTGCTTTGTATTCTAAGAATAGAAGAAATAGTGTATTGTATCGCATAAAATGCTCCATAGGCTCAAATCGGTGCCATAGACACTTAGACATGACACGGTTAAACTAAGTAAATGTTGTAAACCGCAAAAACTAATATTGAGACTTAGTATGTAAGGACAAGCATATCGGAGAATATAGGGAATATTTGCCAAGTGAAGAAAGAATTTAAGTAATGTATTTCTCATATTAGTTTTTGCGACAGAAGTAGATATAAGTCGTGAGTAGTGATAGTGAAGTGAGGTAGCTTATAGCGCAGCTATATAGCACAAGTACATATCTTTTAAGAGAAATTATGCCAATTTATGCCGGCCAAACTGTTTTGCTTCCATCCAGCCAAATGATAGAATAATAAGATTAGGGGACAGTGCCCTCGATTCTGGCCGCGACATTCTTAACTAATTTTAAGATAGCGCTGTCACTTTCTTTACTTTGACATAAGAACAGGATAGCAAATAAACACATCTGTTTGACGTTCCTAATTTGACCTAAGCTGCTTTAAATAAGAACCGAGCATAGCTCATGTTACTTATTTTACGTTAAATAAGCAATCTAATGTCAAATTTAAGCAATTTGATGTCAGATTAGGTTGACATTCCTGACATTCCAGTCATGTTTTTATTTGCTATCCTGTTCTTATGTCAAATATAAGAAAGTGACAGCGCTACTAAGAATTAGAATTAGTAACTGGACGGCGTGAATCGAGGCCAGTGCGTAGCGTACGATTTTATGAATAGTTGTCTGTCGTTCTTGTTATTCGAAATTAGATACTGTGTGCCAAATTTTACCAAGATTATTCCAGTAGACGAGGTCGCGGGTAGGACAGACAGACTTAGCATTCCTATGATTAGATTCTTAGTATTAAACCGGCCTCAAAGGATATGAAGGTACATAACAGACTGTTCCTTCCGCCATTATACAATTATTAACGTGTCCTCAGATAAAAATACAATAAAGAAAAGTAGTAAGTAATTGATAAGTCATAAATCATATTTTTTGTATATCAGCTTTTTAAGGTTTTTATGTATTTTTACGGTGATATTTTGTAATCCTGTGAATATTTTTATAAGATTTAATTTAAATTACATTCCACCTTATACAAATCAATATATTTTGTTACATAAGTTAAAATATTTTTGTTCTCTTAAAGAATTTATTTAATATTCCTTTATAATGAAGTTTTCATCCCATCTATTCGAAAACGACGACTTTAATCGCATATAAGTGCGCCTAAAGTTGATGCTTCTAAGCGACATAGGTACTATTACTCTACTCTTTGCTAGAGGCTGTCCCAGCAGGGTAAAAATGAGATTTTAATCCTCTTTATGAAAATAAGTGCGATTAATAGTACATTGTTTAACGAGGAGAGAACATGACCGATTCCCACGAGGGTGTAGTTTGAGGCCCGAAGCGCAGCTGAGGGCCTCAATACACACGAGTTGGGAATCGCATTTTCTTCCGAGTTATACATAGTGCTTTATACTACACCTATGAGGAAAATATAATCAAAAATCCTTGTAAGATAAAGAATGATATCACTTACACGAGAAGATAACTTAAGAACATTTGAAGTGTCATCATCCATGCGAACAGATCACAAACAATCAAAACACATATTAATACAGCTACACATTACATCGAAAACACTAAACACTTAATTTACATTAAATAAGTCATATAAATCAAAGAACGAAAAAGAATTCGCGCGGACATGTTGATTTTTCCAAAGATTTTGCCATATTTTTACTTAAAAATATAAAAGAGACAAATGAAGCAAAGCACATACTGCCAAAAAATGTAAGTGGCCAGTATCATTTTGTGGGCTTCGACATACAAACTTTTTGTTTTTTGGCATTCGCCTGTTTCTAGTTTTGAATTATGAATTTAAAAAAAAAATAGGAGGGGAGAAAATACTTTCTCCCCTAGGGGAGAAAGTAAATCCCATATATTATTGCCGCCCGCATATTCGTTCGCTTGGATTTACGTACTTTCTTTCCTTTTTTTAAGTAAGAACTAATATACTTTCCGAATAGGTGTAGTATAAAAGAACTTTTAATCGCACTTTTTGAATTTGGAACCTCTTTTTCTTTTTTCTTGATTTGGCATGACTGACGCGGAGTGAAAACAAAATAGTTTTTTTTTTTTTTCGAATTCAAATAATGGTACACTGGTTGGTTAGACTGCGCGACGGCTGATAAAATAAAAATAATTGAAAATGCACGAACTACGGCACGAGTGGGCAGCAGGGTTTTATAGGGAGCCCGTGTATTCGACTCTTTTTACGAATTATTAAATATTCAAAATGAGGTCTTCTAGCAGTGAAATTACCTATAACATTCTTATTCTATTATATTTAAATTTACAAGTGTTAGTTAGGCGCCCTTTTTTTCTCATAGAGGGGGATGAAAAGTAGAGTGTATCACTCGGGAGCAAAAATATTTTTGGCTCGGGCGACGTACTTTGAATCCCTCGCTACGTTCAGGATTCTACTTTAGAATCCCTCGCTACGCTCGGGATTCTACTCTAGAATCCCTCACTTCGCTCTGGATTCAAAAAAACGCCCTCGCCTTAAAAATATTATTTTACTCCCACGTAATAAAATCTACTATTTTTCTCTATTTTTGTATATTTTGCTCATGCCGTTGTCTACTGATAAATAGCTCAAATAAAGCATTTGGAATACCTAATAGGGTTGTGGAAATGAATTTTCCAAAACTAAATTGTCTTATTTTTTTATTAAGTTATGTTTTTTTATAATTCATTGTAACTACAATATACTGTGTACCCTACACTGTTATATAAATAACTGTTAAATAGTTACAGTTACAATTGATTTCATAATCGAAAATGGTAGCGCTAATACGGTAAGCTTCTTACATATTTTTTTTCTTTTCTTAAATTCACTGAAGGGTAGTTTTATATATCCTATTTTTAATAATTTATAAGAGACAAATGAGTTGAGTATGACATTTTTGTGGTTGGTGTATTGTCGTGTAGGTTTTATGTTTAATTTAAATGTGATATGTAGGAGAAGCAAATAAAAGGGATAAGGTAAATATTATATGTTCTTTATTTCCATTCTATTTTTTATTTATTTTCTTTTTGATACCACATTTTTTATCTACGAAACAAAGTAACCAATCAAATTGAATTTCTACATGTATTTGATCTTTCAAATACATTATTCAGTTCGTCTGCCTCCCTAAAAAATAAAAAAAGGTTACTTTTACCAACAGTCCTTGTTAACTTGAAGCAAAACCAAACTTACATATGGCGGTGATCACACTGTCTACGTGCTACGCGACAGAGCGCGTGATTGTCTATGCTCCAATACAATGAAACATAGACCGTTTAGACGTTACGCCTAGCTAATTTAGTTTGAATATCATTCACACTTTGTACAGTTATTTATATTATGTCAAATGTGGTGATATTGGTCCCTTAACTCCCAGATTTATGGGCAGATTCACATGATTCAGGGTTCATAATTTACCCTTTCTATTACACCCTGCATTACTATAGGTACATTTGCAAAAATCAGCGCGGTTCGACCTTAGGACGACAACTATTCCCGAATACCACCCGTTTGACACCCGGGCCGGGGTGGCATCTAGGAGTAAACGTTAGCTAGCTCTGGATGGTACTTACACACGGCGATGTATCGTAAATTTGCTTGAACATTCTCTTTGCCAGCAATGAGATGGCCCTTTGCGAGCATGCTGCGAGCTGCGACACTATACATTCTGAATATTGGTTAAATGTACCGCAGTTGTCCTGAAATAAGTTTTTTTTTTAATGAGGCTGGTTTCTCACATTACACACTACACTACTGATCTTATTTAAAAATTACACAACATAGGTAAGGTAGGTATAGGTACTATACACACAGAAAATTAGGACTATGTCCTTAAACCCCTATTAGACTATGCGATATTCAGACAGACTTACTAAGACTTAGCATAGTGTAATAGGAGTTAGCAAGTTAGTCTGTCTAATTAGACCGACCGAGTGGATTCGGCCGTGCTAACTTGCTTACTTGCTGAACATCGCGTGGTGTAATAAGACTTAGCACGCTTAGACCGTCCAGTCCAGGGTAATAGTATAGTACTCTGTGGTCCAGTCAGCGCGCGTCAGCCAAAGATAATATAAATACACTACGTTGCGTCAGCCGCAGAGGAAAGACGTCTGTATTTTGAATATATGGATTAATTAATGTCAAAAGATGTTCAAAGTTAGCAACTCCTACTCCAAAGAGTCAGGTGGTTCCAAAACATTCAATGTTTGTATATTTGATAATTTTCCCGTAGAATTAAATACTCCTTTACCCATATACATTTTTTTTTTTAAATGTATTTAAAATAATACTCGCGGTAAGAGCTACGGCGATTTTCTGGTGCTTCTAAATTTTTCCCATGACTCTCACGAAAACCGTCGCTGACAGAGTTCGCCTTGCAAATGAGTTAGCATGCGGTATTCAGCACAGTGTAATAGCGAGCTTGTCTAATTAGACTCTTAGACAGTCTTAGTAAGACTGTCTGAATATCGCATAGTCTAATAGGGGTTATACGAGGGTGGCAGAGCGTCATTCCTTCCTTTAATCTCCTCTTTTGCTACTTCAACTGCCTCCGTGGTCTAGCGGTCTGAGCCACGGGCTCACGGAGGTCCCGGATTCGATTCCCGGCGGGGGACAATGACTTTGTGTTGTTGTTTCTAGTTTGGTTAAGACATTGCAGGCTGATCACCTGATTGTCAGAAAAGTAAGATGATCCATGCTGTCGGATGGGCATGTGAAATATTCGGTCCTGCGCCTGATTTCTCTCTGTTCGAGTCAGTCAATCTGTCCCATCAGAATAAGAGATTGAAGGAATAGAGAGTGCACCTGTGTGCAGCGTAAACACTTGGGCACTAAAAACTAGTCCTGCGCAGTTTGCCTATCTCTGGGAGATGGGCCGCCATCACCGAATGTCGGTGGGAGGACTTATAAATATACCTCTATTTTTTAATTGCCACTTACGACAAAAAGTTTTTTGATTGACAAAGCACTTCTATGGAGGAGAAATCCTCCTGCGGTAAAATTGTGTATTAAAAATAAATAAGTAACTAACCCAGAATACGACTCCTTTATTAAATTTAAGTCCACAATCCGTTAATTTGTGAAACGTTTTTTCTAAGCATTCAGGGCCGCGTCGTGTAAAAAATACTGAAAAAGACAAAAATTAATGCTCTTGGACCTAACAGATGACATAAATATACGTAATTTATACGGAGAAGCCGATTATATACCTATGTTTGTTTTTTTATATTTTTGATGTGTTCTTTTATCATTACTAAAACATCCTTATCTCAAATTAACACCAGCTGTAGAAAATGGATAGGTACTTACTACCAAGCCTTTCAGCACCATCGTGGCACCAAAAGTTCAAGAGAGCCGAAACGACTCCATTGTAACCGTCTAATAAATATCGGGTGTTCTCTGTCATACAGTTCACCGCCTTCACGGTCATGCCGAAAATACAGAGTTTCACGGTATCAATTTTCTCGCAATATCTGGAAATATTATTTTGTAAACTGCCTTGCATGCAGCAAAACAACAACTGCCTCCGTGGTCTAGTGGCCTGAGCTATGGGCTCCTCGTGGGTATGATTCCCACGGTGAGAACACAATGCTGATATCTGTTAATTTATCACTTTGTGCGATTTTTCCCAGTTTTGTTAGGACATTGCAGGCTGAATCACCCGAAAAGAAAAAGGATTATGTGCTTTGGAGGGCACGTTAATCCGTCGGTCCCGTTCCGGTCGCTGTCTTTGATAGTGGTCGTTACTAGGCGGTTTGACAGCTTACCAACCAGGTTCATCGGGTCGTTGTTCGACTTGAAAAACCCATTCGATAAAGAAGGATCTCTTCTAAGTGGAAGTGAAACGTACTTTACAAGTTATATCGAGTGAGTTGTCGAGTCGAGGGGTGAGTTTTTGAACCACCTTTTGGAAGACCTCTGACTGTGTTCTTTGGATCCTCCGAACCGAAACATGGAATAATTCAGATAATCAGGTGAGCGAGCTTGCATTGGCTTAATCTAACTGCTAAAACGTCTGTTTTGTTAAGTTTTAAAAAAAAAAACTTTGTCGATGTACTCGTTGGTACGTACTTCCCAAAGACCTTCTTCATCATTTTCTTGCCAAAAGGCAAAGCCATCTCCACTTGTTTTTTCACCTTCTTCTGGTCCATTACCCCTGTAACGCATTTGAGCAAATTCTTCACTGCAACCTGAAATAATAAAATGATGTTGCTCTGATCCCATAACTTCCTGTGGGTGTCGTAAAAGGCGACTGAGGAATAAATCCAGGGAATGGGCAGCAGCGTTCCCTGTGAATGGAAAACTTCTACTGCGCTCACCAACCCGCCTGCCAAGCGTGGTGAGTATGGCATATACCCCCAATTTTGGGGAGGCCCATGTCCAGAAGTGGACTGTTGTGGCTGATGATGATGATGATGGGGAAACTATGATGTTCCGGAGGGGTTTAGATGGAGGTAAAGCTTAGCTTCCCACAAATAGGGGTTGCTCGTCAACGAAACTGAATATTTTTTACTAAGATTTTTTTCCAGGAAATGAAAAAAACGAGTCTGTTTTCTAAGAGTAAGTAATAGCCTGACAAAATTAAGCTGATAACAGACCATAAGGGTAAAATTACTATGGAGTTTTTAAAATTGCTACAGTTATTCCTTGAGGTATCCAGATGAACATGTCAAGCGCCAAGAATAAAAAAATACAGGGCAACTTATTTTTATTTTTTATTATTTCTGCCAAGTCTTTTTTTTTATATTTGGTACCTACCTACTCTTCCCAAACAGGTTAGAGATAAGAATGAGCAACCCCTATCAGTTTGCGCGAAGATATGCTGTCCCTTACACCTTGTATACCTAAATTAATGAAACTTTATAAAATGTTATGATATGAGCCTACGCACCAACAGATCATCAGCATCCCTCGCGTCTCCTCCATTCTGCAAGCAGTATATTTTCATTGCCTGTCTGAACTTCTGTCTCTGTTCTACTGACATCGAATACTTTGCCATAGGATCTGCGAACAACATGTAAGAATTAGTTGCTTAGTCACGCTTGTAATCCTTACGGGCCAGGCAGAGCGTCAACAACCAAGTAATATAGCGCTTTCGTCAGGCCACTTCTGTGTAGTATGGAATTTGAAATAACGAACTTACTGTAGTGACAGGTTGCCAGCCAGCTGGAATATTCTATGTTCTTGTATCGCCCCAGTCCAGCAAGGAAGATGCTATTACTAAGTTCTAAAAAATATCTAATGCATCCGATTTACCTTCTGGTGGTCTGCTTATAGTAGTCACTTGCTTTGTGGTAGTAGTAGTACCACTAGTATTAGTCACTTGTTTTGTGGTAGTAGTATTATCACTAGTATTAGTCACTTGCTCTGTGATAGTAGTATTATCACTAGTATTAGTCACTTGCTCTGTGATAGTAGTATTATCACTAGTATTAGTCACTTGCTCTGTGATAGTAGTATTATCACTAGTATTATTCACTTGCTCTGTGATAGTAGTATTATCACTAGTATTACGCAGCATTCTTAAATAATCGAAATCCGTAGTTATTTTTTCAGATGTACTTGTTCTGTGGGGTGAAGTTATTGTTTGGGTTAGGGTCGTTTCTTGGGGGGAATTTTCTATCCTGCAATGATTGAATGAAATGTATACCCATAACTTACTTTTGATTTTAAGTTTCTACTTTATTTGCAAATTAGCAACATCCCTTTCATTATTTTCGTAAGGAAGACATAATTTTGTACTACATAAATAGTAATAACTAATACACCTACCTAATATCAACTTAAGTGCAGATATTTTATGGGTGTGTGGTATGTTATGCTCATTAAACCAATTTGAAAGAGCGATTTTTCGGTGTACTATTTTAAAGATTTCAGTAATAATAACATAAGGCGTTTCATAAAAAAAAAGTTGTAGGTATAATTATAGAGGAATATTAAATTATGTAATTTAAAACTTAAATCATACGGCATAAAATCTAAAGCAACCTAGCTAAATAGAGAACACGATATTTATTCAGAAACTGATCGCATCTCTGCACTGGATTTACTTCCCTCATCATTACCTACCAGCATAGCTACCAGTGTTTTATTCAGAAAATGATCGCATCTCTGCACTGGATTTACTTCCCTCATCATTACCTACCAGCATAGCTACCAGTGTTTTATTCAGAAACTGATCGCATCTCTGCACTGGATTAACTTCCCTCATCATTACCTACCAGCATAGCTACCAGTGTTTTATTCAGAAACTGATCGCATCTCTGCACTGGATTTACTTCCCTCATCATTACCTACCAGCATAGCTACCAGTGTTTTATTCAGAAACTGATCGCATCTCTGCACTGGATTTACTTCCCTCATCATTACCTACCAGCATAGCTACCAGTGTTTTATTCAGAAACTGATCGCATCTCTGCACTGGATTTACTTCCCTAATCATTACCTACCAGCATAGCTACCAGTGTTTTATTCAGAAACTGATCGCATCTCTGCACTGGATTTACTTCCCTCATCATTACCTACCAGCATAGCTACCAGTGTTTTTTTCTAAAATAAAAAAAACATTAAATATCCCATCAAAACGTGAATCAAATTGGGAGAATATTGTGTCCACAAAATAATTAAAGACATCGCTCAGGATGTGTCTTCCCTTGATTCAACTTCAAAAAATTGCCGTATTGTAATTTGCTTCTAGGTGGAAATTTTTGGTTAATCAAGATGTTACTTATTTGTATCCTGCTATACAGCTAAACTATACGGTAATAATTATAGTACCTAATGTTGTAATGTAACACATAAAACTCACTTTTTGGCTGCACTTCCCCCCTTGTTATTTTGCAAGTAGTTCTGTAAGAATATTGTTTGATATAAAATTGTAGGTAGGTACTCTTTTGGGAAGTACATCTAGCTATTCATCCCATCAGTCAACGCAACGGCATCATAGCCCATAGGCTCGGTAATAGCGACCACATCCGTACCACGGCTCAAAGTAGTCATCTGGCTTTCGAACGGCACGGTTAGTACGGCACCAAACAACACCTATACCTAGACCTAGAACTAGAATTAGATTAGATTTTAGATTTATTTATTAAAATATGATACCTACATAAAAAACACAGCTTGACACCATTAAACCTAATCTTGGTTTGTCTTGGTGCTGCACAATATATTTATAGAGGATAAAACGGTTCTAACGGCGGAGTGGAGAGGCTAGTGATTTTTTAGGCGTAAAGAAATGAAATGTTTGTTAATGGCTCCAGAAGAAGAATAAGTGATTATGAAGAATTTTAGTTTATGGAGCTTGCGGAATCGTTAACTCTACGCAGAGCCTTCGCAAATATAACAAGAGCAAAACATATGGATATAGTATATTATACCTTATCACACGGCGAATTGGCTCGTATCGTTTTTAGCAGCTGCTCTACCAATATTCCTGGGGCATGATTTGGGCATGACTTAGCTATTTCTACTTGGCAGGCACTATACGCGTCAAAATCGTTACAGTGCTCCTGAAAACCAAAATGACATACTTCATTTGTTACTTATACGATACGTACCGATGGATGCAGGACTCGGAGCAATAAAAACATAGAATGAACCAGCTGTTTCTCTTCCCGGGCCTTCTGAAAAAATATAACCTGTAAAGGGGCTTCAGTTTCAGGCTGATAACCTGTCACTACATCAACACGGATCCTTCTAAAACCACCCTTAAAAATATCAGACGTGGCAAAAATATATTCCAAGAGAGAAAATAGTGATCAAAATGTGATCTGCGGGACCTTTGCCAACTTTGAACTGTCTAGGTAGGTGACATAAACTTAGATAATGGAAACGTGTACGTGTTGTGTTGGTATGATATGACAAAGTGCAGTTAATGTTATATTTACAATTTATTGTATCTAAGAAATGTGACATATTACCCAAAATACGTTGTTTTTCATTTTAGCGGAACATCCCTTGATAGCGCTTATCTTATCATTGATACAGTCTAAGCCTCCTTCAGCTATAAAAGCTGCAAAATCCAGAATTTATTGTCGGGATGTATGACAATTAAAAACATTTATTATTGATACAACTTAATCTATCAGCATGCAACTTAAAAAAAATCACACACGCTCTATATTTCTCTTATGTACTTACACCCAAAGTGCCTACTTAGTAAATAAGCTAAGGTTAAGTTAGTTTAGTAAGGTTCCTACTGAAAACCAGCGCTTCAGTCTTAGACTGGAGCATTATGCTGAGTAGGAAACCTTTTCGGTATCGTGTGTAACTGTTAGGCTATTTAGGTTTTAAGTTGTCTAATTGTTATTACTGATACTGAATAAAAATTGTATCTATCTATCTATTTCACTTCAAAATACCGCTCGATATTCTGTCACCGAACGCTCATGAGCTTCTCGTCTCTATATATCGAGTCTTCGACCTTCTCCACAAGTTTCTATCAGTCAGTCTGAGTAGGATTTTGCAGGCTCAATCGCATAATTGACAGACAAGTAAGTCTTTGACAGAGTGTGACACGATCCACGTCAGAGGCCCCCCATTACCTACAGTTTCTGATTTTAGTATTATGATTATATTCTGTTCTTATACTTACTAGCAATATTTAATTGGCCGTTTTCCTCGTGACACACGAAGTCGATGAAGCCGTTGATGGCGCTGTTGTAACCCTCAATATCCGCTCGCACTTTCTCGGTCATGCACGCCGCCATTTCGGTGGCCATGGAGCGGATGCAGAATTTCAGATCACTGGACTGATCGCAGTATCTGTATTTGGCAAAATATATACCTAATTTGATCCAATTCGACATACTTACCTTAAAATCATCATGATAAATGGGCTCAAATCTGTGGCTCAAATAAATTGCATTAATAAAAGGTAATAATAATGAAAGACAGAAATACTAATACAATAAGTTTGACGTGGTTACTTAGGACTTAGGGATCTTCTAAGGATCTTAGAGACTTCCTTGGATCCCTTTTCTGCCTTTCAACAGTAATTTTCATCATCGTTAATCGGGTCGTACTTACCGGTCAACGTACGACTCTACAGCGAAATACGTTATTCTTTTAAATAGGTCTACCTTTCATAATATAAGTACCTACAAGCTATACACAAAAGTCATGACATCACTAACTTTTCCATCACTGTGTTCATAGTGCCATCGGCTTTGGCCTTATTGATCTCTTTTTTGACGACATTAATGTTCACAATATTAGCAATACACTTGCCGGAGTTCTTTATCACATTCTGCAACAATTGAGTCCCATTTATTTTATTCACAAATAACATATTATCCTACTAATATTTAAATGCAAAAGTTTGAATATTTGAAGTTGCCCGCCCTGGCGACACACCTACTGAAAGATCTTTCTAGCCATGGTACAAGTAAAATGTTTTACGTTCCTGGTTACGATCAATCAATTTCTTTTAATAATGCTCTTTTAGGTACATACCAAAGCTTCTTCAGCCATATCTTCAGCACCATTATCTTTGCAGTATTTTTCCAGTCTTTCTTTAAATTCCTCTTTCTGTTCTTCTGTCATTACTTTTTCATAAGTCAACACTTCTGAAAAGTTGAATTCTCGCTACTTAAGTTTCGGTCTATGTTTAGATGTTTAGGTACCCTAACTTCTCTCTGGTTGACCCAAACCATGACCGAATGGGTTAATAAAATTTTGAAAGCTGTAGAGGGGAGCGTATAATTCTAAGGATAGTAGGTGTTTACGTAGCACTTATTTTAACAATATTCATATTTCTTCTGTCGTATGGGTATCAAGTCAATCGACCTGATGAACCCTGGTGTCAGAGTTTTTAAACCGCCTAATAGCACAGCTAATATGCCTCTGACATGGTTTGTGTAACGACCACTATCAATGACAGCGACCGGGACCGACGGCTTAACATGCCCTCCGAACCACGGACAGGCGCGGATACAAGGGGGGGGCCATAGGGGCAATGGCCCCCCCCTAAAACCCTGGCTCTCACATTACTAAATTGAGTAAATTTTATTTTCTGTGCAAAAATATATGATTTTATCAAAATGGCCCCCCCCTAAGCCAAATCTTGTATCCGCGCCTGACCACGGAATCATTTTCTTCTCGGACAATCAGGTGATTCAGCCTGCAATGTCCTAACCAAACTGGGTATTATCTCACGAAGTGATAAATTAACACATCATATCAACTTTGTGTTCCCCCCCTGGGTATCGAACCCAGGACCTCCGGATCGAGAGCCCATGGCTCATACCACTAGACCACGGAGGCAGTTAATTTAAATTTTAACTTACCCAAAGTAAAATATACAATAAACAATGCAAGGAAGGATATTTTCCACAACATTTTATTCACATTATTTTTGTAGCCAACTGGTCTTTTTCAATCGATATCGTTGTTTTGAAAGATCATTTCAACCGTGTAATTTTACTCTGATTAATTAAATTGATAAGTTGGGCACAGCGGTAGTGCAGTGGGCGTGTATTTTAATCCGTAAAACGTAAGGTTAAACGTAATGTTTTTGGGATTTGTGTACCTATTATTAGGTGCTTATTTTTTTAAATTTCATTTTAGTAAAGACGACCTTAAAATTAATTGGCACCAGAGAACATCCTGTATGGATTTGAATAAAACAAAGTAATATTAATTGTTAATTATTTTTAATTCTTTTCAGTTTTTTTTAGATATTATGAATGGCACTTTCGAATTTGATCTTCTAATTTCTTGATGATTCATGTTGCATTATCTGAAACAAAATGGATTACTTAACTTAATCGTTTGTAGCGTACGTAGCAAGTTTATTATTATTACTAAATGATAATACTTAAGTTCTTTACGTTTTTTGTAGTTTCAGTAAAATATATCTTAGCTACTACTTATTTATAAATCAACATTAATTTTGTGTTAGGCTGTTGAAAATTACCTAATAAAGGTATCAGGGCAAGTGTAAACTATGTAGTCCTATTTATTTGGCTGTTACTGTACAGAACACGTCCTACGTACATTATATACATAACCAATCTGAATGTTTTCTGAAAGTAAAACGCCACCTGTATTTTATTTACCATTCTGAAGCACTACCACAAAATATAAATAGTACAACCGTGTACTACCTACTACTACTTACTCAGTTTTTGGCACACGGAGATGACTTGCGCACGAACTTGAGCAGTGAGTCTACCATGTTGGCGGGGGTGGGCGTAGAGCACTTCTCCAGGGAGTCCACCATGCACTGCGACAGCTGGTCGAACTTGGTACACTGCTCCTAATAAGATAAAAGAGAATGTCGTAAAAACCCGAGCTTATAGTGGGAGTCATCTTACTTGCTTTACCTAATTCTTAAAGTTCCATATATTTCTGTTAAAGAAAATGTATTTAACAAAATAAAAATAGGCTCTAAAAAAATATAACATGTAAGCATGTAAGTATCACAGGGCATCTTCAAATAGTCAAACGTTCCCCACTCAACGCCAGAATTTTGATGCAAATGCTCATAGAAATCTTGAAATTATGAAGCCAGCTAGTTATTTAGCTTATCCAGGACATTAAATTGAAATCTTACTTGAAGAGTAAGTTTCTTGGCCTCCTCGACGGACTGTACGCTGTTCTTTAGGTTGTTGGCACACTCGCGGATCTCGTTGGCCTTGCTTTGAAAGCATTCGGGACCTCCCTCGGCGATGAACACTGGAATAAACAACAATAAATAAGGATGTGAATAATGAGGACTTACTTGCATCTACTGTTTTCATGATCAATAAATCTAATTAGCGCTTTATTTATGCTGCTCGTGATTTTTATCAAAAGCTTCGCGGTTTTACGCGAATGCAGATGAGCATTTGCGTTGGTGGTTAATATAGAAATAAATTAATTTAGCAGAAAATCTCATCGATAAAGACGTGATATATTTATTTATCGTATGGCATTATTTGCTGCGAGGTCCAGAGGAAGGTGCAGCAGCCGGTTGTGTTGCACTCTTAGCACCGCCCGGGGTCACGTGTAGGGTTTTTAAGGTAGTTCCTACGGACGTGGAGCAACATCGACCAGTAACGACCACTATTAGAAACAGTGACCGGGACCGACGGCTTAACGTGCCCTCCGAAGCACGTAATCCGTTTGCTTCCAGACAATCAGGTGGATTCAGCCTGCATTGTCCTAACCAAACTAGGGAAAATCTCACAAAGTGATAAACAGACAAATATCAACTTTGTGTTCCCCCCTGGGAATCGAACCCAGGACCTCCAGATCGTGAGCCCATGGCTCAGACCACTAGACCACGGAGGCAGTTATAAAGACCTTGAGATCACTATTGTAGGTTTTTGAGTCAAGAAAATTTGACACAATAGTGCTATTTGATAGTGCTGCAACACAGATCGTTATGGTTTTGGGTTCGATTCTTGCTAGGCTGCTAGGTGCTATTTATCGTTTGAAACTCACAAGCAATCCTGTCACCGTCCTTGTAGCAGACGAAGTCGATGAGCTGGGAAGTGGCGTTGTTGGCATCGGCGATGTGATCTCTGATAGTGGCGTCGACACAGGGGGACACCTTGGTCAACACGGTCTGGATGCAGGTCTTCAGCTCGGGGGACTTGGCGCAGTACCTAAAAATTGTAAGGAGGAAGTTAATTTGGAAGCAAATATGAAGAAAGAAGATAAACTGAAAACCTGAACCCAATCGTGAAGGTTCCGAACTTACTCGGGTACACATGATAAATATTGCTTATAAGTGCAGATGTCTTCCCGAGCTTGCCGACTAACAGAATTATCCAGCGCAAAGGGAGGAGCACCCTCAGTGAATGTACGATCAGCAACTGAAAACCGTGTCTGGGACTTCATAGTCGAACTTTCATATTATGAAATCCTTTAAAGAGTAAAAGTGGTGCTCTTCTAACCCAAATAATAAACGTTCCAACTCTACTACTTAAAAAAATACAAGGTATAAGAAGATAAGCTTTTCCTTACTGCCTGGTTGCCTGGAAGATATTGCTACCTTAGCAATAAGGCCGCCGATTGTACAACTTCTCTTTGCTTTGTGTTATTGTTATGTGTTTTCTTGTGCAATAAAGAATATTTGTATTGTATTGTATTGTATAAATATGACTTACTTCTTGAAAACCTCGTCCAAAGCGCCATTGGGCTTGGCGTCCTCGATTTCCTTCTTGATGGTATCGGGGTCGATCAGGGCCTTGCCGCACTCCATGAACTCAGTCACTGCTTTCTGTAAACAATAAAGGTTCCGATGAGAAATAGAATATTATACTAAATTATCATTTGAAGATTAAAGTCCCTTAAATCCAGGGAATGGACATCAGGAATCCCTGTGAATCTTGTGCTGCACTCACTTATCTGCCTACCAAGCGAGGTGATGAGTTCATGTTTTATGGTTGAGGCGGTAGGAGGCATCTGAGGTAGGCAACGACATCACATTGTTGCCTTTGGATAAGTCCGCTTATCCCATAAAAACGGTGGTAGGTATGGTCACAACCTGGCTTGAGCCACTCTTTCACCGAAGTTTGTTTTGATCATCAATGTGATCGTTATCATCAATGCTAAGTAGAGGATTTTACCCATCGCTAACAAAAAAAGACTGGTGAACCCACCTCAACGTCATCCACCTTGTCTTCAGCGCCGGTCTTCTTGCATACTTCCGTGAGCATGCCCCTGAGCTGCTGCTTCTGAGCATCTGAGACTTCATACTCGGCCAGAGCACCTGGAAAACAAAAGTTTGTGAAGTGAAATAACATGAAAAATACTGATACTCGTACGTACGCTAACCAATCTAGATCCAACTGTGTGAAATTTATATTATTAGTTGCGTTGATTTACCTATACAAGTTTTTTTGTATATTCTCAAAAGCACGCCTCTATCCCTTACGGGGTAGGTCACTTAGGGGTTAGTAAAGAGTAAACGCATATTAAAAGTAATTTGTAAAAATCAGATCGTGTTTTTCATCATAAATGTTTACGTAATAAGTCTATGATAAAGAAATGAATATATACATCATACATCCTGTTTGTTTGTGTACAAGTTGTGGTACTACAAGTAATTTATAAATCGTATTATTTCCTTAACTCTTGTTTATCTTTTATTAGAATTATTCTGAAAAGTACCTACTTAGTTTAATTATACGAATGTAAACAACTTTATCGAAACGTGTATAGTTTATCATGACCTTAAAATGGCCAAAGCAAGTTTTGTTCATACAAACAATATAGTTACTTAATTACTACAGGTCATTAACCTCTGTTGGCAACCCAACTAACATGACAGCGTCAAGATAGCCTACATATCACTGTTACAATGCTCTCATCTAAGATGAAGAGTGTTAAGGATCGCTATAGAAGGGTGGTAGAGATATCTTTAACACCTTTATAACCACGAATCAGGCCCACGTTTTTACAGGTAAAGGTGTCAGGAAGCTTATATAACAGTGTTACTTAAGGGTTAGAAATACTTCGAAGTGAGTTAATTCACCCTCAGCTATTACTTTTGCCAGTTCTACATTCTCATAGAAGCATTGGCTAACACTATAGGTATGAGACAACCCTCAATTAAGAATTTGAAACTTGTTAAACCTATAAGAGAGAGTGGGTTAACGCTTTAACGCGTACAAGATATCTAAAACATTCTCAATTAAATTTATGACCGCTTTTTGAGAACTCTTTTTGTACTGTTTTTATGGTATTAGCTTCAAAGAAATCCAAAACGATCAAACTCATAAAATAAGTGACATAATGAACAGTACACAAAGAAAATAAACATGTCACAGCCACATTTTTAATGGCGATGCTAAGTTTCTCTCAAAACATTAAATTTTATCATCATGTTAAGTTAAAATGTGCTGCGCCTGCAAATTTACGATAAATGTATACCAGTTTTTCATCTCAATTTCAACGCGCTCCGGATTAATTAAAGATTTAAAGTAAAAATTATGCATGATAAAATAGGTGCCTCAAAGTTTTATCACCAACTTGTTCTTTTTGTCGGCCATTGGCAAGAAAAGTTACGTGGTATCGATAGAATGATAAAATAAACATTATTTATGGAGTATTTTGTACATAAATCTTGATCAAACAAGTATATTTTAGGTTAGTTTATTAAAATAATGGCGAACTTGCCATTACAGCTTTAGCTCTCCCTTAACGCATCTATTACACTTTTTGAGACACTGCATCTCTAGTCGAGAGTATTGTGCAGTATATAGTATAAATAAGAGTGTAATAATTGTCTCAAAGAAAACGTTTAACTATATCTAAGACAATACAACAGGCTAAGCATTTTCAAAACCTGATAGAATCTTCGAGTTCTTATAATGCATTAACTTACACCATTACCTTTAGAATGCCATTAAAATGCACTTACTTAACACAATGTGCTTTCGTAAAATCAACGTTGCTGCTTAAACCTGCCGAATTGAGATGATCAACACTTTTGGCAATCGTAAAATCAACGTTACAGCTTAAACCTCCAGAAATGAGATGATCAACACTTTTGGCATCTTCTGTAATTTTTGAGTTACTACACTCTTGACAAACTCTGTTTAAAACACCATTGCCTGTAGAAAGCCTTCAAAAATGTACTCAGCTAACACAATAAGCATTTGTAAAGTACGAACGTAGTTACGTTAAAGCTTTAAACTTCATAAGAGAGCTATGCAACGCTTTTAGTATCTGGTGTTCCGACACACTTGACTAACACCGTTATGCATCCCATGCCTGTAGATTAAAGTTATCACAACACCTAAAGATATATAAGATACTTCACAGCAACCATTAAGTAACAATAAACATCAGTAAGTGTCAGCGGACGCTGTTGTAAAGATTTAAGTGTTGCAAACAGGTTAAAACTATACAGCTTGACTCCACTAGCTGTAATTAACACTATTATTATTCTGAATACTGCATAAAATCATCTATTACAGCTCTAGAATCACTATTGGAGTTGAATTTATTTCTTAACCCCTCTTTAACGTTCCAAGCTATAACTGAGATTATTATAACGCCGTTCAAAAGATTAAAGTTTTAAAGAAGCCTGTAACTGACGGTATAATGTTTGTTGGGAAGGGAAAGATTTGAACAAAGTAATGAAGCTTAAATACTAATTAATTAAGTATAGTGTAAGGAGTAATTACTGTATGATACTAAGACGCTATGTCATTATTGCAGCGACTCTACCATGACTCTACCTTCCATTTATAAAATTAGTTGACATTGTTATAATTATGCACCTACCTTAGAAATGTGTTATTTTACGTTGGGATTGCATTCAGCTTTATTCACACATTACATACTTCAAGAGTTAAATATATTTGTTTCAAAAGTGTCCTCGAGGTATCTAGTTCCAGACACGAGGCAAGACGAATACCGGGAAAATAGGAGCTCAGTATCTTTGTTCAAAGTAAAAGGAAAAATTTGCTGAAGCAGTAAGTGCAGCCCGCTTGTAAGAAAGGCGTAACCCGTGATAATCTTCAGGGTTTCATTTGATTGCAGAAAATATTTCGAAGAAAGAAACCTGCGGTAGATATAATCACCCTCAGATTGTATCACGGGGATAAGAAACAAGGTATGTTTTATTCATGCATTTCTTTGCCAAAATTAAATTCTGATAAAACTGAACTACAATACAAGTGCATGTAACAGGAAAGCTCATCATTAAAGGGTCAACTCTAAAATAAGCGTCTGTCTGCCGCCGATCAGTTGATCAGTTGACGAGGTAAATTGATAAATGGGGCACAGGATGAGGATGAGGGGCCGAAGAGAGCGATGCAGTTCACATGCCGCATGCCGCATGCCGCATGCCCGTACAGTGTACACTTCACAGCAACTTAATTAATACAATGGTTACTGTTTAGTCTAGGGCTTGCTCAGGCTCAGACAGCAAAACTGAACAACTTTCATCAAGGAAATCTTGTGGGAAATGGTAAATAAAAAAATTACCACCTCAATCAGACAATTTGTAAGAGAAAGCAAAACAAGAAATCCCAGAAGAATTTATTTGTGATAGTCGTTCAGTTTCGTTTTCTGAGAAAATTCACTTATAAGCCCTGTAAAATCGTTATTAAAGAGACTGCGCAAACTGGAAGGGGTTGCTCTGCTCAGACAACGAAACTGAATCACCTTTACTTATACATTTCCATGTAGTAAACAAACAAATAAAATAAAATTCTGTTTTGTTTGCATGCATGACTTGAAAATATGTTACAACAGTATCAATATAAAATAATTATTTTTTGCCAAACGATAAAACCAAATCGGATTTAGGTATTATTTGGAGACTTGTTCAACTAGGGAATAATTTTTACAGTCCATCGACTGGTGTTGGTGATCGTTTACAGATACATAAACCTACATGCAAACAGATGTTGTTGCTTAAGACTTTATGATTTGATTGTTTGTTTGTTTGTTTACTAACGAGATGCAATGCACATTGCAGTGTGCAGAAAAACACCAATGTGATATTTACAGATGTTTATTTTATCATTGAGATCTGAATAGGTACACATCAGCAGAATCCAGATTTTGGCACATTTATATGGAACAAAATAAGGTATTTTACATAAAATGCGCTACCATTATGTTGAAAATATTTCCCAAAACCCGTAACAAAATTTTTAACGAATTCACCTGATAAGGTTTCACCTGATATGGTTTTAGATTTTTTATAGTGCTTTTTTATATATTTTTTTTAAACCACCCCCAACATTATAAATTAGTTCCTACTGCTAAATTTATCAGTAGATACGTTGCGCACAATATCATGCGATTTTGTCCACAGTCTACACCTATATGCAGGATCCGCTAGAGTTCCTACACTCCTTAAAAATATGTTGCACTGCCATTATTGTAAAAATAAAGTTACACAACATTATTACATTTTGAAAAACTTTTTAAAAAACACTTACCGACAGCCAAAATGGCGACGAATAAAACTTTGAACATCATGTTGCAACACTGTCCTCTTGCACGACGGTAAGACGAATGACTGAGGCTACTCAAATCCCTAGGTCACATTTATACTATACATACGTACGGTTGATTCATTCAGGGGGGCTATTCTGCTGCCAGTAGGATTGTTAATCGAGAGACTTGTAATTTTTTTCCTTGTAAGGTATTTTTAGGATCATTCTGTATAAATAAATATATTCTACGAGTAATAATCTCATTCCATTGACCAAAAGTAGAGATTTCCACATAATTAATTAATAACACAATGAACATTTCAATGTGTTGATTGGCTTTGTAAAGGAAGTAATAAAATTGGCATGTACTAAGTATATTACAGATCACATAATAATTAAATGCATCTAGATTATCCATATTCGCACAATATCCTCAGAAGATTAGCATTTTAATGAGTACAAAAAGTGGAACACTCTTTTAAAGGTTGAGGGCACGTAGAGAATATTAAATAAAAGGATTAGATGCCTGTTTTTAATAATTTAACCTAAAGGACAACTATGTAGTTTTGATTTATAAATCGAGGTTTAGAGAAGCGATCTCTTCATATCTTCATAACTTCTGGACTGGGAGTGATAAAAAACATAGAATGTGCTAGCTGCATCTCCTCCCGGGCGTGCTGTAAAAACCCGCTAGGGGATTTCAGTATATTGCAATTTAGGCGATGTACTGACAGCCTGGCACTATAGCAATATACAGATGTATATGGAATAACCCTCAAAACTTGTCAGACGTGGCGGAACGACCTTTGTTTAGGTCCTTTACGCTCTGCCTACCCCGTTAGGGATAAAGGCGTGATTATATGTATCTCTTCATATTGTTCTACCCTAAAATATTCTTCTCAAATTCCTCCAATAAAAACAATCTAAAATTGGTATCCCCCAGTAGATTTAAAGCGCGCTAACTTTTCCGATCTCCTACATTTTGCTGTGTTTATTTCTACATTCTTTGGTGGAAACGTAAAAATTGTAACACACCTCTGGCGCCCGTGGATTTTCAGAAGTTTTATCCTTTTCACTGGCGCCAGTGGCGACGTGTTAAAAGCTTTACATCTCCATTAATTTTCTCAAGGAAAAAACCGTTTGAGAATAGCCGTGTTGGTTCGGCTTAACGATTGTATTGTTAGCTGAGACGGGTGACCCTAGTTGCCGTGATAACGACGGGTTATCGAGACTTTGACACAACAAGCTGAACACACGACATCATGTCTTATTTTCCACGAATATTTTAATTATGAAATTAATTATGTCTACTTACGTATCGGATTTCAGTCAGTGATTTAAGACAAAATGTAGGTACCTGTTGTGATACTACCATAAAGTACCATCTACTATGAATTATGAGGATATGGACCAATGGATGTCGGAGACCAGGCAAAGTAGCGGATCCCAGCACTAGAACGAGGAAGCACTTCTTCTCTTCTTTTGTGTCGGCAAGAACACGAGGAAACGTTTATTTGTCCAGAAAGCAGCTACCGTAGTGGCTCTCTGGCTTGTATTTATTGAGAGCAATATTGAGTGCGGATTTGACAGGTAATTTTGTACTGGAATGACATTTGTGATACGAACTCAAACTCGCTGTCACTCTTGAGAGCTGATTATAAATACGGGCCTCTGGTTGCTGTCGAGTACCTAAGTCCTCACTCGAGCAGGTGGTAGGACACGCGGGACAGTTGGTAAGGTGCACCATGGTTTGCAAGGGTTCGCAACATTTCAGCTGGCGTCTGCACTATTCGAGTATCCCCATCGGCACATATTGTCTTTGCTTCGGCCAACCGCTAATATATAAAACGCTATGCTATTAAAACAACCCATAGTACATACAAAGGTGCGTTACTTCTTTAGGCATTATTCATGGTGAAGTACCTACGCAAAATAAGGCATAAAGGGCATATGATATGACTTAAAAATTTAACACCAATCAGCCTAAAGTTGCAATATCGGGAATAGCTACAAAAATGCCGGGTAGGTATTTGAATTTTTGAATTTAAAAAAATGTACACATATGTTTTCACTAGATAAAGTTATCGAAGTTCATTAGGTCAAAATGATAGATTATTTTTATTAAATTCGGTTTTCCCCACATCATGAATAGAAGGAAAATAACAGAACGGAAGCTTAAACCAAATTACCGCATTTCTGCAAACTCTTTAAAGACAATTAGCATATTTATGCCCATATAGCGTTGGTTTTGTAAAGCTCAGGTTAGTATTAGATGGTATTAGTTAATCTGATTTTTGATAGTCACATTACCTAATTCTGAGACCACGGTACATGAGCATGGACTTTCCCGTTCAGTTAAATTGGTGTTGGTATGTAATTTAGACATCCTGTCTCCCTTGTGCGATGAGTAAAAGGAAAAACTAACAGGTAACAGGATAACGGATAAAGCCACTTAAAAAACTGCTCTTGAGATTATTTGCTTTGCGTTAGGTATTTGTGGTAGAACCTAATACACAACCTTTGGCTTAGGTCTCTTCCATGCTGGACTGGGAGCGATAGAAAAACATAGAATGTGCCAGCTGCATCTCCGCCCGGGCATGCTGTAAAAACCAGCTAAGGGATTCGAGGGTTTCAATATATTGTAATTTAGGCGATGGGCTGACAACCTGTTACTACAGCAATATACAGATCTATCTTAAACAACCCTCAGAACTTGTCAGACGAGGCGAAACGACCTTTGTTTAGGTTGTTTACGCTCTGCCTACCCCATTAGGGATAAAGGCGTGATTATATGTATATGTATGTATGTCGACTTAGGTAGTGGGCTATCAATGGGCTTGATTCCTGCACTAATTACACAAATATTTGTAACGTCTATTTTTTTTATTGCGTTTGTTGAGTCAGGAAGTTTTCCAACGTTTTATATTTATTATGCATTTCCCTACAAGTGAAAATATAATTTCACTCAATCCCATTTCTTTCCCAATTTTCCTAATGATGATAGGTAGTTATCTATTGCGTAATGTAGATAAATCAATATCAGACAACGGCAAATTATAATTCAACACATTGCCACAAACGATAATAATTAAATAACAGACACACAGATTCCACGCTATGAACATTTAGCCCACAATTTCATAAAAATGTTTCCAACAAAATTGGCTCTAAATTTTTTAATAACAATAGTGTTTCTAACAGTGATTGATGGGAAAAATTTGAGGTCTGACATAAGTAGAGATCATTTTGAACTCAATGATGAAGCTAAATCTACAATCCTTGAAGGCCCCAGGACAAAGATGACTCAAGGTATAAAAATTGAAACAACAAAGAGTAAAATTAATGCAGTAATTAATAAAATAACGAAGAAAGTGGGTGATGTTGGTGATGCTTCCGGTCTGGCTGATGATTTTGGATTCCCTAAACAGTTTTTACCAGCTGATAAGATTATACACGGTTACACTTCAACTTCATATCCAGAATAATAATTAGGGTAAGTAAGTAACATTATTACATACCTACAAGTACCTACGTTTGATTATATTAAGTATATGTATAATATTATAAGTGGAATAAGTACAAGTGTTTCTTTAATAACAAACTATATAATATTATAGCTAAAACAAGTAATAAAATAATATTTCGTCTTGATTTGCAAGGCCGAATCCAGGATTTGTTTCTGGGGTGGCACAATGTAAAGTGCTTCTATTACTGCGTACTGTGATGTAACCTCTACAGTACAAAGAAACACCGTTTCTTCACGTACCCCCGTGCCCCCCTGAATCCGCCCTTGTTGATTGCGTCGATATTAAAGTATCAAATTATTGAGGAGGGGCTTACAAGCATATAGCAAGCATGTATTAAACAGCAGTTTTTTTTTTTGGCTACTGAGATTATAACTAGTATGATTTAGTATTCTTCTTTTTTTTCAGATTACACGAGCAGTGAAACTTTGCCAAAGACACAGTATTTTGGTTTTGAGTAAAAATCTTTTATAATGTAAAAATGCGTTATATTTGTTAGGCTTTATGCATATTGAAATTACTGTATGATGAGATGATACTGTATGAAGAATAAAATATAGAGAAGAATAAGGAATCCAATTAGCAGTAGAAGTAGCTGAAAAGAATTCTATCTGAAGACAAGATCTTGTGATGATGGACTTCCGCAAACGTTCGTATCATGTTATAATTATGATTTCATAATTTTTACGACTACAGGCAGGTTAAAAATAATACGCAATATGTGTTGTTTATGTTTATTTTAAACGTTATTATATGTTTAAGTTATGTATGGCATTTGTGAACTACTTTATTTTCTGTTAATTTAACCATATTTAACTCTGTAAAACAAGGGCGAGTCCACTATGTACAACATTGATAAGAATGTTACGAAGGTAGGTACATTTTTTATAAGGTTATGTTTATTTGTATAATTCGATAGTATTTTGTTAATTACAATTTCTGTAATATTTAACTCGACAGCTGTTAATGCCCGATAATAATTTACAATAATTTACTTTGGACTCTATTTTTGTTTAGGTACGAGCGTAAATTAGGTACGTAGTATTTCGTGTAATATTTTATAGAAGTTCGAGTACAAAATTGTTTTGTGGTCGAAATATACAAATGTTTTTGATATGGCGTACATTGTAGTCATGCTTGCCCGAAACAGCAGGTACATGAAGTCGCCTCACAGGATTATTCATTAAAATAGATTACAAGTTTATAACATGCATTACACGCATTTTCTTTGACAAGCACGACTTTTACTTTATCATTATCAGCTATAGTGTACAATTAAAGGGAACATTCACATTACCAAACTAATTTGATAGTCTTTACTTTTCTGTTGTATGGCTGATGATGATGATGATACTTTTCAACGCCGAAAGCAGAACACGAATCAACGGGTTCCACGTTTGTCGTAATGTGAATGCTCCTAAACTTACAAATAAATAGTCTTATTTCTTGATTATAATATAAAATTTAAATAATTGTAATAGAAAATATTGCAAACGATTTAAGTGACAAGAAACAAATACGAATAAGTAACATCTATTAAAACGCTATTGTTTTGAAACGCGCAAGTCTCTTGTCAAACAAGAATATTTATAATAAAATCACAGGTAAGTACTTTATCACTATACATAATTTTTAACCTCTACACAATAAAAGTCTCTTAAAGAGAAGCGTCAGGATCTTTTAAGAAAGACCTAATTTACAAGTTCTAATAATAGCAAAATTTAAGATCCATAAAAACGCAAATAACATTCAAAGAAACAAATATACCTATATTTTAAATATTAGGCGGTTGGAATCCATATTCGTGCAAAATACGCACTTTTCCTCACAATAATGGTTTTTAATAGCCATACCGAGTGTAAGGGCGTCCCACAAACAGATAGGGGTTGCTCAGTCAAATGTCCAACTCGATCAGACAACTTGTATGAAAGAGAAAAAAAAACATTTTCTGAAAGAATTTTCTGGTGAAAGTTGTTCTGTGTCGTTGGCTGAGCAGATCCCTTACACCTCGTATAAAGGGGTTTGTCAGCATTTGCCACATGTATATGAACCATGTTGTTTCGTTCAAGATATGAACACACAACCCGGATCCGGAATGGTGGGCTTACAAATTGCTTTTACACTTATGCTGATTAAAAAAGAAGACATACTTAAATATAACAAACCCCTTTAACAACTCATTTAATTAACAACTCTTTTGTCACAATCCTTACGGATATCATCATTGTAGTATTAGTTTTCGTTTTCTACTATATCCATTCTAATCGATTCTACTTCAAACATACTCGTTTAAGCAAATACACAATCTTCTGCACTATACATTACTATATGTATTAACATATGTTCATCAGAATTGTGATTCTTGTTTGAAAAATCTTTTCTTTAGTTGTTATGTCTAAATATTTGAGCTATTTTGATCATCTTTTTAAGTTATTTTGATGTCAGAGTTTTTAGAGCCGATTTCATAACTACACGTAGAATAGAATACGACTTTTGAATCACAATCCATTTCGGTATCTTAATCCAGACTATACAAGAATATACAAGCTAGGGGTTCATGTCTATTTTTACATAATTTATTAATGACACAATATTATAATGGATCCTGAAGCTACTATTATTAAACAACTAGCATGAATATATATTATCATCTGTAACTCGAAAATGTTTGCAGCTGAAGGCAGTGCGTGATGAATTCATATTATCGTACAACGTAGTCTTGTCTATCTCATTTTACAATCTTTGCATATTTCATTTATATAAAGATTTGGCTAAAAGTTCACCAAAAACTTGTATAGAATGTTAATATTGACAATATTTGGCACTATCTATACAATTCCTTCTTGTATTAAAAGAAGCATGACACTATCATGTTTTTTTTGCATGTATCCGAAAATGCTTAGAAGTTCATATTATTGTTGTTATAAATATCCTCCAAGATGTTGATTTAAAACGAAGGAAGCACAAGATTTCACTAACTTATGAGCTACTACGAGCTATTTGTCTATTATGATGATAGAAAAGAAGTTAACACTTATAATTCCACGAAAAAGTTCGAAGGTAAATATTGCCACATTGTAACATGAAGGTAAATACTTAATGGCTATAAATAATCAAAACAACAAGACATGTAACTGTAATCATAATGATTGTCTTCGGTTTCACATCTTTAAATATTCTTTACCTTTTCCATACCTTCTTCTTCGAAGTATATCAAGTATAAAGTAGTAAGTAGTATAAAGTTTTGCCTGATGAAAAAAAGAGTCGATGTCAAAGCTGAGCTTAGCTTAATTTATGATGGAACAGCTAAAAATGGCAACATCTATTCAGTTTTGAGATTTTGCTTGGTTCTATCTTAGTCTGAGTCTTGATCCGAGTTCACCATAAATTCACTCATTCATTGTCTTTTGTTTGTTGATGAGGGCATTAAGCAGCTTGATCCTGGCTTTGATAGCCTTGTATCGGATGTACTCCTCTTCTTTTCCCTTCTTGTCATCTCTTTGAGCTTTCCTGCTGTTTAGAAGTTCGAAGTTTACCTCGTACTCTTTGATACTGCGGCGAAGAACCTGTGAAAGAAAGTTGAACAGTATAGGTCCAGCACGAAATAAATAATATAAGCAGGGCCATTATTCAAATATATTCGAAGTTGCTCTATCATGTTTTCCGCTCTTTTGTTTTGCCAATGATTACATCCCAAAAAAAGATACCACAATGTAGAAATATCAAAGACAAAATCTTGCGGCATCCTATGATATGACACGAGCAAAATGAAATTGAAAAAATTATACTTACGCATTTCTGCAGCTTCGCTTCCGATAGTGCTCTAGCGAGGTCTTCAAGGCCAAGGCAGTGCAGCCCCTCGTTGGAAGGTGTAGCCTCTTCACTGGTGGTGCCAGATTGAGCTGACGAAGTGGACGAAGGCACTTCTTCAACGACGTCCTTCGTTGGTGGGGATTGGAGAGGAGTCTCGGTGGTTTCCTGAAATTTAAATTAAAAAAATATTCTTAAAAACTATGCAAGTTCAAGAAGAACCTTCAGTTTTTACAATCCATAAAATCTTTTCAATTTCAAAATTCATTAAAACCACGAGATGTTAATAAGGTTTACCTGGGAAGCATCTGATGGTTTTTCTTGAGAATCACTTGAACTGTCTACACTGGTGCTGAACAGCATAGCTTCGTGTTCATGGATGGTTGCCAGTTCACCATTGGTACCGCCAATCCCCTGAAATAGCAGAATAGGATGAGCTTAAATACCTCATAGACTATTAACAGAAATGGGGTATCTGAGAAAATACAGCCCTCAAGTTTCATTTGTGTCTGATTTGTGCTAGCTCTTGTATAAAATATATCGTCCAGAGTTGTTTGCACTTACAGCATCTGGTCTAGAAGAAGCCAAAGCTCGCTTGACGGCGCGGTATCTCTCGTACAGATGCCTCGCCGCCCCTCGGTCAGCTGAATGAGCTGGTGGTCTTCCACGGGCTGCCTCCAAGCGCAGCAGCGCGCGCTGGACGCAAGCCTTCTCCGCTGCCAGTTGCGCTGCTGACCAGGTCGACTCCGGAACAGTTGATCTTCCCGTAGCTTGACGACAGCCTTCGAGCCACTGTTTTAGAAATAAGGTTACTTTCTTGCTCAACATGCCTTAAGCACACTTATAAGCTTTATTCCACGAGATAATTATATGTTTTGGCGGCGTACTGTGAAAACTTCGTCATATTGAGAGATTTGTAGAAGGTTGTTTTTGAAATAGTCACACATAAATAGCCTGAAAAGCACGAATGTCTCTCATGCAGCAGTATTTGTTGTTTGATTTGATTGAATGAAGTTCACAGGTAACTAACGATAAACAACATCGAACACTTTTAGTACTTACAAAGTTTTCACAGTACCATTGCGTTGAGTTTATCTGAAACTAATCAGTAAAGATAATAAATATTCTTCCAACGATAGACAAAGAAGAAGATTTACTGTGTGCTGGTGTCAGTAAACTCAGTTGTATCACCAGATTTTATGAAAGGCAGGCATGGAGGGTACAATAAGTATTGTCTATATCGTCTATATCTAAGTATTGGCTGCTTTGCTTGCTCAATCGTGTGTTTGTATGCAACGTCCGACCTTAACCGACTATATAGAAAAGTGTATAAAAAATACACTTTAATTACCTCTTCAATATCTCTCACAACTTCGCACATAGTCTTGTCACTCTGCAGCGCTATATCAAGTTTTTCATCTCTCTCTTTCTGCTGTTTGGCCGCTTGCACTTTCATCGCATACTCTACGGGGTCTGCTTTGATGCAGCGCTTTTCCTCTTGAAGTCTTTTCAGGCTCTCGTACATGCGCGTGAGTGGAACATCGGTGATACGTTCGCTAGGCGTTATCGGGTAGCCGTGTTGTAGTTCAAATTCAGTTTCATGTTTGGAAATGCTTTTCTTCAGGACTGATATCTGAAAAACAAATAAAAGTAACTCGTTTAGTTTGAAAAACATAGCAGAAATACGAGCACAATTTCACTACTACTTGGTGCATATAATGTACTCTACATCTACCAGCTGAGTCTCATGGTGAACAATGCGTTTTGATGTCCTATTATCGGTGGACGTGTCTTCTCTATTGCTAAGACTTAGCAACTGCTAAAACTATATAGCATGACCGACCTCATGATTGCTTGTCACTATTTCATATGCTAGGCTATTGTTGCCTTTGCACATGTTCACTTCGGTATACCCACCTTCTTAGTGATCTTATCGAGCGTGGTCTCAGGTCCTGAAGTGTCCCGCCTCGGACCTGGCACGCGAGGCGCGGCGTGACGCTCATCGTTGCGCGTACGCTCCGCCCGCGCGCAGTTTCCGCTCCAACGCACTGCGGTCGCCAGGGCACCTGCGTCCAGCTCCTCTGGCTCTTCGCATACTGGGAATAAGCGTTTTAAGGCGTTTTAGAAACTCGAACACCGGGATTCGTTAGGTCGTACGACCGACCCTACAGACACACTAGGCAGAAGAAGAATAAAAAGTCTCATAGATATAACCCTGCTGTGATATGATAAATGTGATTAACAGCACAGCAGCGCGAGCAACGGTACTCCGATTATGACGGTAAGGCGCCACAACGTCCTTAAGGTATTTTTTCCCTCAAACTTAAACACAGGCTGATGATGAAGCGCATATGTAAGAGAGAAGTAAACAGGAATATAGTAGAAAGAGAAATAAACAGGTAACTTACACTGGGGTTTGTCAGCATCAATATAATCAAGTTGCAGTGGAGAGCTGCTACGTGTCTCCTCAACTGTGATGTACTCGTTTTCCTTGGGTTGTTTGGGGGTCCGCGCCGGCGGCCGGCGACGCTTGCCGCCGTACTGAGGCCGGCGAGCGCGGGAGAGCCGCTCGGCTCGACGTTCAGACTGGGAAGAGAGTTGACCGGTTGAGGAAGTTTTTGAAAGTAAAGCAGTTCTAACCACTAAACAAAAGGATGTGACTATTGTGCTGCTGAATCTGAACTTGATTACTTGCTAAACTTGCCATACCAAAATTAATAAAGTTTGCCAAACATTTTACGTAGAAAATAGCGTAAGGATTTTAACACACATGAATTAAAAAAGCAGGTTTTAGTTTTCTTTCATGAATGAAATCAGATATTACCTCGAGTCTGTTAGAGTCATGTAGGGGTGGTGGAGGCGGTGGCGGCATTCGTTCTTCACTATGCGGCCTTCGCTCCTTCCGCTCGTGCGCGCATCCGGAGTCCCTGCGCTCGCGCCGCTTGCGGGCCTCTCGCTCGCACTCGGGCGCCGCCATGTCTTCCGTCTCCTTCTGCTCGCTGTCTCGCTCGCAGCACTGCGCACGCCACCCGGTGTCAGATATTACTACCCGCCTCTCGTCTGAGCACTCAGTTTCGTGCCCGTAACCCTAACCATAGTTGTTTTTTGTTAATGTATTTTTGTCAAGTGCGTGGGATAGAAAATTTCGTGGAAGACAAAAATTGTGGGTGGGTAAAAGCTGGTGTACTGATGATCGATTAGTGTTGAGGATTTTGAAATATACATAGATTATAAGTATTTATGTTACATTGTAAATATACATATATTGTAAAGTATATTTTGTATTATATTCCGCTGTAGAAGCTAATCTAAATTCTAATTGCCAATTCATTGATAGTATTAAAATAAGCAATGTTACCTACACATTCTACGAAAGGTATAGTATATTATTAAGGATCCTACACATTAAAATTTAAGGGTTACGGGAAAAGCTCTCAGCTTTAAAAATATGTAATATCATTAAAAATAACAAAACCAAACAAAATTTTATGTAACGCGTGGTAACGCGCTGGAAAAAGTCATATTTCACGTAACGTTCATGAGAAATGTATACTAATTAACAGGTTCTATTTTTGCTTAAACTTTTCCAGTAACCTTTTATTTTGCAAAGCGGATATAAAGCTATCATTATTATTAAATTAGTTTGATATTAAAACACTACGGGTATGGTATTTGAATGAAGCCCCATTTCAAAATAAGGTACCTGTATAAAATCCAATTGTACCATCTTTACTTGAAAATAAATCCCAAATTTCCAAAACTTTCGGCCGTTATTGTGAGGATTCTGAAATAAACCATTTTTGTGCTAATGCACCAGAAAACAAAACAAATAAAATTCTATTCGCTCATTTGCATTTTATCCCCTCTAGAGAACTAATTAAAAGAATATATAAGATCGTCTACCATCCTAACATCAAACTTTATCAAGAGCAAAACCCTTAAACATTATTAAATTTCAAAGTAACTTATTTTTTTGGAGCTGTAAAATAGTCCTTCAATTTGATACAACTTTAAAATGAAAGTAGAGTAAGGGAAACGAAGTCCGTATCAGAAATGTCACTTCAGTACAAAACGACCTGTCAAATCCATACTTAATATCGTTCTCAAACTTGAGATCGCTTTATAAATACGAGCCTAAATTATTGGAAGGATTGTTTTACAGCGCTTTCCTATAAATATTAATATCGTTGTTCATACTCACAATGCAATATCTTGCAGCGCCGACTATGGAGTCCAATATCCTAGAAATGTTATCCCGCGCTCGGCTTGCCAGGGTCGCACGCGCGCCCCCTCGCGGGCGAAACGCGGAAACCTAACACTAAACACCGGCCTATTGCTTAACCTTTGATGTAAAACAAAGCGAACAAAACGAAACGAAACGGCAAACCTACAACGAGCGCCGTTTTGACGACGGTTCTATAATTTAATTTATATAATCTACACTAACAGTCTATTTGATGATTTCACTGGTGCTAAGTCTGCCGACCATATCACGGTCGCGGCACATTATGGTACGGCACAACAGTCAGTGAGATCTCGCGCACTCGAATCACGGCTGCTTCAAGAAATGTGTTGACACAAGTCTATAATTTAGCATTGATCTGCCAAAACGTCTGGTGGGAGCAGTTGCTCTACGCCCTTATAAAGATCCCCTCATGGTGGCTGCGTCACTATCACTATTCGTTCAACAGGGAATGGTTGTTCACTGTGGGTTCAATTATCGTCTATCATGTTGGCTTGTTCCGGCACTGAGTTCACAAATGATTTTGTTACGATGAATTTTGATGGAGATTAGTTGTCAAGAATCTGAAACAAAGGAAAAATAATTTCAATAATTTAAGTATACACACAAGCGCTACATTCATTGTATCTAATCCTAACTGAGTTAATAATGCAATGGTTTCCATTCGTTTAAAATCCCAACTTTTATTCCGACGCACCAACACAGAACTACATACTCGATAGTGGTCTAGAGCTGCGTAACTCCGATAAAGTACCTTCTTTTCCTCTAAGGAATCAATAAGAGGTAGGTAGCACTTCCTTAATTAATGCAAAATATCGCCGACCAACAAAGTATAATCAATCAAACAATACTAATAATATTTTTAATAAACTCCATAGCGTGTTCATCAATCATCATAACGACTTTCCGAAGCTCTGACGTCAGTTCATATCTATACATACATCTAACTAAAACATAGTCAGAAGTTTAACCATTAGTTGTTAAGAAAGCATTCAGTTTTCGCGGTTTCTACAAATAGCTACGAAGCACGCTACCGCCGCTACGCCGTAGCTCGTAGCAACGTCATCAAAATGTCAAGGGGTGCCATGGGCATGACATAAGTCAAGGAGGTACAATCAGTAATAAAGGTGGAGTCCATTGACTTTTTCTATAGTTTTAAATAACTTTCCATCCTGGACAGAGTGAACTAAACCTATACTCAACAAATAAGATAATTTTATAAAATATACAAAGCGACTTTGACTTCACTTTTGCGGCTAATTGTACATGAAACCGTGTACTTCTTTGACTTATGCCGCTACCATGAATATTTATGTACTTCCCTGCTACGTTTATCGAAACAGTACTCAATAAAGTTTTAGACTTTATGTGGCTGACCCTACAACTAGTCATGAAGCACGTTCAGACTCTACAAATAAACTTTTAGACAAGATTTTTATTTAGTCCCAAACCAGCTACCTAAGTATAGCTTTCAGTCCCTAAGTAAAGTACTTTATGAGTTTATGACCTATAAGTTGTATCGTCCACAATTTTAGTATAAAGCGTCGACATTATGTCTAGACTTTTTAAACTATTTCAAGGCGATATTTTGGTAGTTTCCCAAGTTTTATTTTAAAACAGTGAGGAGATTTTAACCGCTATACACAAAGGCTAAACTTCTCAGGTATTTTTAGTCAGACTCAACTCGAGTAAACTCAAGTTGCTGGAAGAGCACTTTTAGGGTGTTTAAAATAATGTAGCTTCATATTTTTTAATATTTTAAGTAGGTATACTTTTAAATAGGAATTCCCTGTTTTCTTCATGTTTCAAAGGATCTAAAACAGGACATAAATTCGGCGATGCACAAGAAACAAAAAAATTAACAACAGTGAACATTGAACCACTACTACTAAATTACTGAAAAAAAAGTACTTCAGGAAACGGTACCACGTAGTTGAGCTTTTAGTTAATTATGCATATTCTCTCTTGGTATTTTCATTTAATTGTTATACAAATTTCATCATTATATCAATAGACTTACGAGTACTTATAGAAGCAATCAGCTAACATGACTACTTAAACTTATCATACAACTATATAATTACCATTTAGATATTAAAGGTCACGTCATGTTGTAAGTGACTGTGTGGACGTGTGATTGATTGGTGATATGATATACCTACTTAAAAACATTGTTTCGAAAATTATAATTTCTCAATTTTATTCTAAGCCTAAAATTATATAGGAAGTCTATATTTTTGCTAATTACAAAAGTATTATCTATGCCGTTTGCGATTTTAGATCTTTTATGTTTCCAATTTTACATCAGAATTAGCAGAAGGGATATTTTTAAACTTTTTGTTTCGGGTTCTTTAAATATTGTTTTAGGTACATATTGAGAGCAACGCAACAGTTAAAATCTAAAAAAAAGCTTCGCCTTCATGTAACAACTTCTTGCCTAACTAATCTTGCTCAAACTTTGTTGAAATTATTTTTGGAGAAAATGGACAAAGATCGACAAAAATAAGTATCAAATAAAACAATTTCCATTTCAGATTTTTTTAATAAATAAATAAACTTTTTGCTAGCCGGTTTTGGTTGATTTTATATACATATCCTTAAGAAAATCAGGTGGTGGTAATCGATGATGTTTAGGGCCAAAAAATGCCATTTCGTTCTGTGGCTGCGAGAGATAATCTTCCACAATTTCATCAGTAAGTTCGTCAATCACTTTCAATTCATTTATTTTCTTCACATTGTCAATATCCTTTAACACCAAAACATCTTCACTACTATTTATCTTTGTTTCTGAACTTTTAGGTTGTGCTATTGGATTATTAGCACCTTCTAAATGTTGAGATTCCATTTCACTATTGAGTTCAATATAGTTCACGTTGGTTTCAACTTCTTCCAGTCCTCTTAAGTCTTTTCCACTAATTCCATTTAAGAACAATAAAGTCACTAGGGTGTGTAGAGTCACTTTTGTCGGACTAAACATATTATTTTAATGAATATACAAAAGGCGATCAGTAAACGTGCCTGTCTCGTTGGTATTTGCCTGTTATATGAATTGTTATCGTGTGTATATGCGTTCTATTTAATAGCTGTCTGGTTAATACAGAACTGCGTATTTGTCTTATCATTATCGCATTGTGAGAAGAGTGACGTCATAACGGGTTTTTCTATCTTGTAGAAGTGTTATAAAATTAATTTGTTTTATCCTGTAGCACAGTA
Source organism: Scrobipalpa atriplicella (assembly GCA_029255725.1). Classification (NCBI taxonomy): domain Eukaryota; kingdom Metazoa; phylum Arthropoda; class Insecta; order Lepidoptera; family Gelechiidae; genus Scrobipalpa; species Scrobipalpa atriplicella. The sequence goes on along the minus strand of JARACY010001184.1, from coordinate 20,309 downwards.
GAAGGCTCGATCAGTAACATATTTAGATTTGCAAACCGGGATTTAAGCCGGTTATATGTGGATAATATCCTAACATAGGATAATTTTTGTTAAGTTTTTTGGTCGCTTGATTCACAAGATGAAAAGCATTAATTTCGAATAACTGCCACCTTTAAGATACCAGCTACCAGCAGCTACACGAAAAAAATACATTAAATCGAATTACTGTTATTTTCGCGATAAAAAAAGCTTTTACCAAATAAAACCAATAGCCACGAAAGATGGCAGTATTTGATAAATAACCGATGTAAAAAGTCAGGAAAAATTAGAATATCCTATTTTATTTCTGCAGTAGGTAAGTCGTATATAATTAAACCTACGAATGCTGCAGATAACTTCAATTCCTCGTGTAGCTTATCATGAGCCTTGACCCCGGCTTGGCAAGTTTTCAATGTTGATATCGACGTTCTGCAGAGCCTACAATTTATCTATACGATTCTAGCCTGGTTGCGTTTTATTTGATTGCATTTGATTTAAATTAGGTTATCGGGTCGAAAGGTGTTCCTATGAGCCCTAGGGACAAGAGTTATACAGGATGTAAGAGACAGCTTCTCGCTAACAATAAATGCTCAGTCAACAACTGATCAACTTTCACCAAGAAATTCTTTCAGGAAATGAAAAACAAAACTGAATTTCCCATACAAAATGACCACCACGATCTAACATATCGTATCGGGAAGCCATTGTTTTTTTTTTCTGAAAGAATTTCTTGGTAAAAGTTGTTTAGATTCGGTAACTGAAAACTTTGCAGGAAGCTGTATCTTACAGCCGGCATAGTTTAGATTAAGAAAGCTTTTTGTCGCCAGTGGTCCGAAGCCAAGCGAAACTGTACCATAAGTTTTAAGTGAGTTATCTCTTTTAATCATTTTTCAAAGATTTAAGATTTGATTTCGTGTGAGGTGCGGTATTATATAGCAGAAATATGGAAATAAGTTATTATAATAAAAAAAAATGAAATATAATTTACTTATCGTGGGAAATATATGGCCCTGGCAGGAATTTGATCAATAACTCAATTCCTGTATTCACCCGCTTCGAAATTCAATTTAGCCAATCAGACAACGCAATCAGAGTGTTAGTATACACGTCACTGTGTAGTTGAAACGCGGGATTGGATAAAACTAGGTATTTAAAAATAATAATCCAATGACATGCTAGGATTTTTACAATAAGATTAGAGAGTAGAGCAGCTACTTATGTTACTAACCTAACCTAACCTAACAAATCTGATTACAGATAAGTAGGTAATAGTGTTACCTACCAGTAGGTATACTTATTTTGTTAGTATTTAAGTCATGGATTGTCGATTGGAAATGAAAATATAAAATCTACCAATTTACTCATTTATTTATTCACCTGGTAAATAAATAATTGTTAGTGCTTAAAAAGTTATCTGATCTAATTCAATCAAAATTGAACATGACTGCAACGTTTTTTAGTAAGCCATACAATCTCTCATTCCTCATCGAGATTGACTTGACTATGTCTACTAGTTGATTGAGTAACTAAGGTCAGAAAGGGCTTTTCTGATTATATTCTAAGGTTTCGAACATGTGCATAATGTAATGCAGTTGTTAGACTATATCCATTCCTATACTTTAGCTTATGGCTTCTTTATATCCATTGTTAGTTAGTCAATAGAAAAAAACACGAGTAATAATTGATGCAAAATAAATAAATCTATTTTTCAGGATTTTTGCAATCACAGTGCTATTATATTTCGTGAAATTGTGAAAGGAAAGAAATTAAACGTTCACTATGATGTCATTGTGTTATAATAAGAGTATCATCTCGGTACCTCAATTGGCAGAGCGATGAAACCCAGCAGCATAACAAAACTTGCAGGTTTAAGTCTTGCCGGTGACAAATTTTTAATTTTTTACTTTTCATATTTGAATCTGAAAAATGATCAAAAATCAAAACTTGAAATAAAAATCAAAAGCTATTCAAAGTGCCCTAAGTGGCACAATTTCCTTGCTGCACGATTTCTTAATAGATACTGATAAAAATAAAATCCTCATCATCCAGCCAAGGTCAGATTAAAACAGAAGAGGGGAGGTACTCCACTTTCCAACTGCGGCGTAAATGTGAACTGCGTAGCGGATTAAATGCTGCGTAGTAGCGTAGCAGGAGTACCGTAGACATTTCGTAGTACTGTCTACGAAAAGTTCCTGCTACGAAACGTATATTTTTAAAAAGTACTATTTTTGGAATGTTTTACGTAAAGGTGTAATAAAATGTTTCTTTTTTTTATCGATATACCTATTCGATACAAAATTTCTACCTATATGGCAGTGCTTAAAATACAGGTTTTATGTTCACATTTTTTAATCTTACTTTAAGCACTTCAAGGCCGTTTCTCGTTAAAGTAAGCTGAGATACCACGACAAAGGAACTTTTTGGTTCCTTTGATATGTGATCCGTTTAACGAGGGTATTCTAAATCTAGCTCAAACACGTTATACACTTGCCATCAAACGATTACAGTTTTCAGAAGAAGTAATGGTATTTATATTATACAACCAGGGCATGAATATTCCAAATAAACGCAATGTCCCAAATCTTTTCTGTGATTATTGTATCATTATGTTCATACGAGGTTCTAGCAACTGTTTTGCAATCTTTTTCATAAAAATTGGTTATAATATTTTAGATTTTAATATTTGAAATTCACTTATTCCCAGAATTTCAAATTATTTTTAAAAACCTTACTTACAACGCTTGATTCCCTTTCTAAATTTTCCCAGAATTTCAAATTATTTTTAAAAACCTTACTTACAACGCTTGATTCCCTTTCTAAATGACTTTAAAACTCTCAAGACTCTATCTTGACGTCACTCTAAACGGGAACTAAAATTGGCTTTTTTCCTACTAGTCAAATCAGCAACTTTTTATGAAATGTCAAAACGCTTTTTTGTATGAAAATTGTGAGTTATTACGTCACTGGCCTGTAAATATTGACTACTCAAATCAATAACTTCTATATTTTTAACTCGATTATTAAATGTGCATATTTTTTTCAAATGGTGAATGAGATCCACAATATTTTAGCCATTAGTTTTAAGTATAAACGTTTTGATTTTTTTTAGCCACCCAGTCAACATTCCTATTCAGCCGATTTAAATCCGTGTCGTAACCGTCTATTCTACATCAGATAGAGTAAGGGCTCCGGTCTAAGTAACCCTCAGCCTCAACTCAACAACCTCGCTACGTGTGCAGCTTGTACTTGACGAACTTGTCTTACTTACTAGAGACGCTTATTAACTTACTTATTCTTCCCATATCAAATTGCTTTTAAAACCTTCCACACTAGACCGACATTTTTTTGCAGTGCCATGCCATGTGCGACTGGCATTTTTTTCAAAGTCACAAACACAAAATTCAAAATACGCGAACAAAGTAAATAACTTTGTTTCTCTGCGATCTATCTAAACACATTCTCTTCAAATTACATTAAACAGTTTTTTTTTTGTTTTGTTAGCCATTTTTTATTTCAACTCAACTATCTCATTTCAAGATATATTTTGTTGGAGTGTATCTGTCTCGGAAACTCAAGCTTTTACTAAACATAGTTTCTGTTTTATTTACATCAGACAAAGCGTTTGGGACCCATTTTGCAAGAGTTCAACGTTCCAGGCAGTCCAGTTGCAAATACTCTTTTGTCCCATCCCAACTATACATAATAGAACGGAGTATACCCCGTGAAATACGGGAAAAAGGCTAGGAAGATGATGATGATACAAAGACAGATAACGATGATATCTCAATAAAACCATTAGGTATATCACCGGAAAATAGTCTGACCAGCAAGACCACATTAACTTTTTTTAACAGTTAGCAAAAAATACGCTTCAGCAGTTGGCGTATTGAACCTCTCTATCCTCCCAGAATATGACAAAACTCTTTACAGTGTCTCAAAGGTGTTTTCTATTCCTCTGGGAGATCTTAGGCCCGTATTTATAATCAGCTCTCAAGAGTGACAGCGAGTTTGAGTTTGTATCAGAAATGTCATTTCAGTACAAAACGGCCTGTCAAATCCATACTTAATATTGCTCTCAATCTTGAGATCGCTTTATAAATACGACCCTTAGTGACGTTCCGTTAGCTCACAGGAGGTTTGACCTGGTTTCTCCGGGTTCGTTGCTCGACGTGGGCGTGTCGTCTGGCTGTTACTCACCTCCTTACCACTCGGAAACCCACAATACACAGTTTATCTTTGATCGAACTAGTGGGAAATGTACAGTAGATGTACTGAAAATGATTCAATTCCAAAGACTGTGCAGTTATAACAGCAGTATTTCGAGATTTCGATCAACCTGAATGGTATTTTTAGAATATTTTTTGCCTGTAGACTATTTTAGGATAAAACATTCGCCAAAGAGTAAAAAAAAGTAAAAGTTTGGAACGATATGTATTTGTAGGTCTTCTCTAAAACGAGCCTTACTCTGCGATTTGCGAAAGTTCTTAATCGACTCTAGATTTCGCTTTTTAAAGCTTCATTTTTTAGGCTTCAAAATTACGACAATTTATAGGGATTAAGATTTGGCCTGTAATGGAAAAATACGAATTCTAAAATATGAAATTTTCTTCTGCGAAAAAAGGAATTGCATTATTATATCAAAACGTATGACTAAATTATCATAACATCCATATTCTGTAAATTTTTTCGTAAACACAATACTTATATCAATCAATCAATTACAAAGTAGATTATCTCTCTAAACATTAATAGAAATCAATATCAGCAGAATATGCTGGTACGGTATATCAACAAAAACGCACCCACTATTTACCTACTTGAATGTGAACAATAACGTCCTTGAGACTCCATCTTCCTACATCATCGCCTTCAAAGAAACACATCAGAATATTTACTTACCGTGTGCAGTTTCGCGATGTTTGAAATCCTTTACCACTGATTATCCAATGTAGGTACTGTTGAGGAAGTGTCACAGAATGGCGGCGCGTGACAAAATGGCGGATCGCAGGTCTGATCGCGGGTGCCCGGCGATACCAACTGAAAGGCTGGGGCGGGCGGGAGAAGCGGCTAGTGAAGGGCGGATGACAACAGTAGAGTTTGTCGATATGGGAAATGAATTTCGACGCACATGGTCGATGGATAGAAACACTTTTTGATTTTGCTACGACTTTTTAAGTAAATAAACAAGCGAGTGCAATTTTCTGACAATAAAACTTTAAACTTAAGCGGCATTCAAAGAAGTTCAAGCTACAAAATCTTTATTTGCCATTAAGGTAGTATTTTTATCGTAACATACACAAACGCGTTTAAATAAATGGCAGAACAAAAATTTCGCTGGGTTCCTGTAGAGACTGCGGTATTTCAAATCCTGCCCACGATGAGTATTAGAATATTATTTATAATAAACTATCGATATGATAAATTATCGATAACTGGGCTGTCCCTAGCAATCAACTGTAAACATGGCGAGGCGCACGCCTGCCGCCGGCCGGCTCCCAGTTATGTAGTACTATGGATGTATATCTCTATCCGCCCAGAAAATTACACTCCACGGTTTTATCGATTACCGCGCCGTGCATCACTACTCTACCTCTGAAACGAACAAAGCTACAGCACTGCTAACGAGCAGTGGAATTAAAACTCTTTTAGATTTTTTTGCTATTCAGAAAATAACTCAAAAGAGGCAAACCAAAGGCTGTGGGATTGGAAACGCCTACGGTTTTTGGACTATAATGAACCTACGAAAGTACTTGGTGTTACGCAACTATATCCATACATAAAATCACGCCCAAATCTCTTAAAAATACGGTAGTGACAGGTTGTCAGTTCAGCGGCGAGAGCTCCTACATTGCAATACATCGAAACGAAACCCATAGGTCTTTACTGTTTTTTTCAGTACGCTCAGGAAGAGAATCAACTGATATAAACTTTTTATATTTTATATTTATCCCATTCCAGCATGGAAGCCATCAATAGAAACATAACGAAAGTTAGTACCTTCAAAGTTAATTTATATTTTGTGCTGATTCATCTTCGCCAATTACCTACTTCAATTCATTATGAACACTAAGGTCTTTTTATGGGCGTAACTTTTATAAATTATATAAAAGGATTTTTTTTGACACGAACGTAACGTATTAACAGAATAGGGCTCATTTAGAACAATAAAGTCTACACTGAAATAAGAAATGAATATGGCTGTGTTTCTTACCTATTAGCATCAGGTAAATACTCTGACACCTGGGTTCATCGGGTCGATCGTCTCCAGATACGTAAAAAAACTTAGCTGTATTGAACATGTAGGTATAATTTTTTGATGTCTTATTTAAAATAAAAATGTTTTTGTATGATAGTATTTTTGCTCAACCTTTACTCAAGCAGGGGTGATCAATATTGAGTCTACAATGGAAATTGATACCATCAGTATAACTCACTTGGTTGAATGTACAACCGACCAAAACTTCCCCATTCTGTATTCATAGAATAGTTATCCTATAGTCTGCAACTAGCCGGCGTCTAGGCTGAAGTTGTATTTCTCCAGAGGCCTGTGGACACAGACCGAGTATGATTAAACCAGGCAACCATTTCTGTAGCCGTAAAAAAAAAATTTTTTTGGACCCGTTACACTGACCAAGAAATTACTTTTTTGATACCTAAATAGGTATCAAAAAAGTATTCGATAAAAGAAGAAATTCATCATCATCATTATCAGCTCATATACGTCCCCAAAGATGGGCACGACCCTACCCTGAATTTAGGGTGATTTATTATTTCTATTTTGCGATAAATATTGCAACTTTATATTGCACAAATGAATATTTATCACCCACTGCGCCTAAAGCAGACCGAGCAGAATGGCTTCAGTTTAGCCGTAAGTAAGTAAGTAAGTAAGTAACTCTTTATTGCACACAAAAAATATAAACATACACAAAATCAATTCCAACAATAATGCGCGCAAAGGCGGCCTTATCGCTTAGAGCGATCTCTACCAGACAACCTCAGCCGTACCCAAACCTCTGATAAATCAGAGATTTCTATATACGAATCTTTCAAAATCTACTCCAAATTATAAGTCTGCCTCTGTGCCTGTGGAGGTTAATTCCAGTCAACTCGAACTACGTGTCTACGCATTCGGAATAAGAATGTCTATTGATTGCGTCATAGACTTAAGTCTAACTATTAAGTATTACTGGGCGGAACGAATTAAAAATAATCATGCCTACATAAGCAGACATTAAGCGAAATAATTTCGAGTGCTCTTGTTTAACTATTTAAGAGCTAAGAATTGGGCCCTGGAAAAGAGATCTTGGATTAACAGTTGTCGAAAGACAGGCTGATCAATTAGAAGAGCGTAGACAGAAAATAATGATTGAATGATTCCATAAAAAAAATACAATATCATCGAGGTAGTAGTATTTCTACAGAATTTAAAGCAAACTGAATATGATAAGATAACAAAAAAAAAATATATAAATAAAACAAAACATTCTAATAACCAACCAACTCCAACCAAAACGCTATTGATATAAAACCATATATTGACTCGAGAAGAAGAAGAAGAAGACCAAAGAATTATTTATATTATTCATTTCTATTATTGTTTACAGATTGGTTAGGACAATGCGTATAGTACTTGGAATAAAAGAAATAACGACTCATAACTTCCTAATCTAACTGATTTACAAACAAAAAGCGATTTAAGTTACTTTACTTTGTCATTAATTTACAAAGGCAACAAGTAAGTTTGTGTCCCAAATTACTTTTGGTAAATGACTTGGAACGACGTAATAGAGATTTCTTGTCCAAACTTTCCTCGCAGAGTCTTCGTAATATCATCTGAAGTGAGGAACAAAATGAAGACAAACCCAATTCCCTGGGCGTACAGTTTGATTAGATTAAGTTATTTAGGTTACCTACTCTTTGGCCTTATGGAGGCCAAGTGATAATTTCGGCAGATTAAGTACTTTTGTTTTTATTGGTGACGGGATTGCTCTAGCGTAGACTAGAAGCGATTAAAAGTGAGATTACCCAAAAGCCATGAAAACACCGGTTATACAATTTTTTGACAGGATGCCGTCTGGTGCTGTGGGAAAAGGTTCTTTTGAGGCATACCTTCTTTTGAGGAACCACCATGTTCAGTCGAATTATGTGGGTCGAGTATTTTTATTGGATCTCTACTTTATTTTCTTTTTCATCAGCCAAGTATGTTGGAATCCAAAATGGAATCTAAACTAACTTGACACAGAAGAGGTCTGAAAGTGCAAACGCGCTGAGCAGAAAAGTCGCTGATGTGTAAAACGCCCAGATAGGGTGAATTATTTCCGCCGTAGAGCAGAAAACTTAAATTATAACTCCTAACTTCTACGAGATGAAATTCAGGACTTTTTGTCTTGAGCAAATACTGGAAAGCGATCTGAAAACAGAATCGATAGGAAGACAACTCGAAAGCCTGAAGCTCAGACCATTGGACCACAGAGGCAGGAAGAAATATTGAAAAAAATGAAAATAAACACGCTACAAAACACAGTCATGTAAAGAGGCTCGTAATAAAAGTTATGAAGAACACAAAATAGGCTGTGTGACTCCGACTAGGTCTCTAGGCAACATAATAAATAGTGTTAGCACGAATTCCAACACGAATGCTCACGTATTTTTTGTCACACATTTTGGTAGAGATCCTTTTAAAAATCAATATAAAATTATGTTCTTTTGTCTACCTAATAATAAACTTTTATCTAAAAAACAATTATACAATACATTTAATCTACTACAAAACTTACACATGGTCGAACAACGCCAACGAACTTTTCGTCCCAGTTAGTATCGTAAAGGAAAACATATAAATTATTCACAAGTTTAACCTTTTGCGTAAATAAATGGTTTCAATAAAATAACACGCAGGTTTTAAGGGTCACTACACACTCATAAGTACATGAAACCCGACCGACATCACTAGTCACTGCATGAATAAATTATCTCACAAGTCACTAGCGTCACTACCCATTATCCCAGTTCCTTGTTTACCAACACACTGTGAATTTCCCGTGAAGATTCCCTGTAAGAAAGAGAGGGATAGGTCTATCGATATCGCTTACTCCCTCGCGCATATTACGATCGATGCGACCTTGACAGTGGGCGGGCGGATAGCCCTAATAGATATAGGGTTATTATGGATGTGACAGAAAAATTTCCCTCAAATGTGCTTGAAAAGGTATTGTCAGAAAATTTGGTTGAAAAACCAAAGGTCCTAATCTGACAGTGGTGATATCGCAAAATTTATAAGTGGGTTGGGTACTAAGGTCTTATTGAATAGACATCAAACTGAACGTAAAATAAACCCAATATCATAAAATATACAGGATGTTAAGAAAATAGCTGACCATATTTTAGGGTGTGATTCTGCCCATGATACTGATCAACTTTCCCCAAGGAACATAGGTCGAAACATGAAAAAAAAAATTGGCCCTTCCATACAAATTGACTCGAGCCGTTGACACCATTTGTATGGGAGGGCCATTTTTTTTTTCATATTTCGACCTATGTTCCTTGGGGAAAGTTGATCAGTATCATGGGCAGAATCACACCCTAAAATATGGTCAGCTATTTTCTTAACACCCCATATTTATGATACTGTTATCGATGGTTTTATTGTTCACACATAGACCATCATTCTAAACGCTGAGATCGTCTACGACGACGTATTATGCGTTACGTTTTCTCTGTAGAAACGAAGGCATAAGAACATTAAATTATTACCATAGTTTCGGCGAATAAATATGAAATAGTCAATGAAATTTCGAATCCAAAAATACTCAGCTACGTACAAAGATATCAATGAAAGTCGGAAAGTACTTGAAGCTCTACCAATCAGGAACACCGATCATGTCTATGCATAAATGCAGCTGGGATGCGATCAATAGTTGCCGGGTTGGAGCGTAGGCAGCGGACAGAAATAGCCCAGCAGCCCGGCTCCAGCCTCGGTGCACGCATTGCATACCATTTCACGACCTACCTTTGCGATGTAAAGTTTCAGCGGCACGAAATTTGTTAATATTATGATATAAATTATTAATATTATGATATAAATATGACATACAAGATTTAACTGAAAGGGTAAACAAAACACAAACATTATATGAAGGGGTAAATGACAAATTGAAAAAAATATGCAAAATAAGCAGTAGAGATTCAAAGGCTCGTATTTATAAAGCGATCTCAAGATTGAGAGCAATATTAAGTTTTGATTTGACAGATGTACTGAAATGACATTTCTGATACAAACTCAAATTCGCTGTCACTCTTGAGAGCTGATTATAAATACGACTCTAAAATAATCTACATTGAAAATTTGCTCGGAGGAATGGCTCTTGACTCTATACCTACAAGGAGTAAAAAAAGTTGCTGACCAAACTTTAGGGTACGAACGTACCCATGAAACTTACTCCAAGGGACATAGGCCGAAATAAAAAATTGTCCCAAACAAATAATACCTATCAGCGGCTCAAGAAATTTTGTATGCCAATAACTTTTTTCATATTTCGACCATGTTCCTTGAGGATATTTGTTCATTTTCATGGGTATGTTCACACCCGAGTGCCCAGTCCTGTCTGCCCAGTTACTGTATCGCCACTGTACTCGTTAGGTGTAAACAACCCTTAAGGGGCCGCCTGAGCTATTATTTCAGCAGTTTGCAAATATCAGTGATCGATTTTGTTGTTGCATGAACTAAAACGAAATTAAACTGTGTGTACCTTGCTATAACCGAAACACGCGCATTATATTTACACAACACAGAACGAACAAAATAGTTTTCTAGAGGAAGGTCAGTTCTGGAAATCTGCGTCGCAATAAACTGCTCTTAGTGCAAACTCGGTGCAAACTAGGTGCATCAGCTGTCCTTGGTCGATGTCGTTCGTTTTATGGTTAGCTAATAACTTTAGCGGTCATAGAGATGAGCGAGCATTGCGACATTTGCGACGGAAATCCGCCATTTGAGTTTCTGTATTAAACTTGTGACGATATAAGTTTCGTGTTTGCATAAGAATAAGGGCAAAACTGTGATTTTATTATAATGCTTCCATTCCATGAAAACTTTCAAATCTAACTGAAGGGGCTGAAGAAGGACACAAAAAAAAAGACGAATTCAGCAATTTTTTTTCTTCCTACTTCCTACTTTGAGAAATGTTCATTCATTAATTTAATAAATATAACTGGTATGTTTTGTTTAGACACGAGGTATATTAGCTCGCTCCATCGTCGACTCTGGCACGGTCATCGCTGACCTTTGTGTCTGAAGTCAAGAGCTAACCCATTCCAAGTAAAAAAAAAAAAAAAAAAGTTACAGACCTAAGGAATGTTTACCGTTAGCGAATAAAAAATATTAAATAATATTATCTATTAATGTGAATGTTTATTTAAATAGACGAAGTTGGACGCAGTTTGGTGCACAGATTACGAACTAGCCTAGAATAGCTCATGAATAGCCTAGAATAACTGAGGAGTGTCTTTTCAAAAGGGCTTATTTCCATTTTTTGTCTTTTTTAAACTGACAATGCCATTCGATCCTCCATACAATTTTACATAACTTACTTTTTCTGGATTTTTTCTATGAGTCTTATTTCATCAGAAAACTTGACTACCAAAGTGACTTCCGCATCAAAATGTCCTATTTTTCACTCTTTTTTACCCATAAAATTTTTGTGGTATTAAATTTTTTGCATTTTCTGAAAAAATGGACTATATGTAATTAAGCCCTTTTGAAAAGACACTCCTCAACTATGTAGGTACTGAAAGAAAATTCCCTCATTACCACGAAACGGGTAAAATGCTGTCTGCAAGTAAAAAATAAATAAGGAAAACAACAAGCAAAAAGAGAACAAAAAGATTTCAGTTTCAGTATGGAAGCCTCAGGGTCTCAACGACCATGTACAAAAGCCGTGAACCCGCACCAGGTCGAGGCAACATAACGAATAACTCTAGAGATATTTACTGGAAAGATAGGGGTTGCTCAGTCAACGAAACTGAACAACTAACACCAGTTTTATTTTTTTCAGGAAACGAAAAAAGGAAGCTTTCCATACTTACAAAATGACTCGATCAGACAATTTGTATGGAAAATCAAAAAAATAATTTAATTTCCTGAAAAAGAAACTGGTGATAGTTGTTCAGTTTCGTTGACTGAGCAACCCCTATCACTTTGCGGGACGCTGTCCCCTACACCCAGTATACTCAAACGCATAGTTTACTATAAACATGATGAGAATTAAGACACAGCTTGGGAAATTGGCAACTGCATAGCGCGTAATATCCGTATCATACTGTACCTTACCTACTTAGTTTAAAATAATTTCATCGACAAAATAAGTTATCATGTCAAACACATCTATTTCCGGAGCATCATATTACATCGCTTTTTGGGGTATCTTTCAAACAGGCAAGTGTATAATATGTATGCCTTTGCCCGGGGTGGATCGCTAAGAGGCAGATCCCTTTGTGAGCAGATATCTAGTAGGTAGCAGGGGGCAAGGAGGCAGATCCCATACTATGTCAGAAGATTATCTAGTAGGTAGCAGCAAGGAAATGATCTAACAATAATATTCAGATGTGAATAACAAAAATAGATATGCCACAAGCGACAATATCACGCCCACGTCCCTAGGAAGTTCTGGAACCAGCGATCGATAGAGGGGTAGGTCGGGGAAGCGCGACGTAAATATTGCTCGGTGCAAACCCGTTACTATAGGTTTGGGGACAAAAAGGGTAAACTAACTATTCACTTACAAATAAACACACCTGAGACGATTTGAAAAAAGAAATAATAAATTCACTTCGGGCAGGACTTGAAGTTAAAGTAATAATTTCATAATAAGTATAAGAAATATAGTAGCACTGTTAGTTCAAAAAACCCTAGGTAGGGTATAGTTATTTGTGTATTTAGGGCAGAAAGTAAGCCATTTCGACTACGCTCGTGCTTTAATGCCCCGAGCGTCGAAATTGCACTTCCGCCCGTGTTAAAAACACACAATGTTTTTCATCACATTTGCGAGGAATAGAAAAAACAAAAACAAGTAATCTTAAAACTTTTCACGTTTAAGATTAAAATATTTTGGCGTCATATGCTTCCTTTTTTTTTAAAGGTTCTCTCATTTTATAAGGGAAGGCAAAGAGCTTGAGCTCATGCAGCTAGTTTTCAGGACATTTGCTTCCGTCTCACGCATGTTTTTTTTTTCATAACTTATACTTTGTCGAAGGTTAATAAACGCATACAGCATGATCGAAATTGCTAAAATATTTAACTTTCATAAAAAGTATTGTAAAATGTGAAAACTAATTGTAGTATATAATTTCCTTGTATAAGGAACAGTTTTAAAACAAGATAAATTAAAGGCAAAAGATTATTAAAATTTAACTTTTGCTTAGAACCTCTGTGCATCAAAGTCTCATTAGAACGAAACGTCTGACAGCTAGCATTAGAATGTCCACGAAATGTCAAGATGACAGATAAAAAAAACCTTAGGGCGCCATTTAAAATTTTCTGTTCGCTATGGTGTGCATAGTTTTCGACTCATTGCGAGCAAGTGTAATGAAAAGTAATAAATGCAACTCAACATTGAAACTTCAGTGTTAAATCTTTTACCTATACTATCTAATCTACCCTCATATTAAAGCATTTTTTGTCCTTATGTCTTTAATTCGCGAATAATGTGACGGTAAAATAATGAATGGATGAGAATTTAAGTTAATAATACAGAGGCCATATGGAAGTAGAATTACGTAAAACATATTTTACCTATGAACTGGGGTTTCATTCATAAAAGGTCATCCTCTGGCTGCTCTAGGACGTTCCATACTTCAATCAGTTCAAAAAGTTTACCTAATGCATTTTACTTTGACGAGACAATTTATTTTCGATTATTTTGTGTCCCGAAACTTAGATTAGCTAACAGAATCCACACCTTCTACAAACATGATGTAACATTGATTGAAATATGTTTTAATATTAATATTTTTTGATATGTAATCAACATTTTGATTACAATACCCCTGTAATTGCATTGATATTGTTCCTCTGAACTGCTGTTTATAAATCAGCGTATTCCCGAAAATGAACGTAGGGTTACTCAATTCAGCATAATATTATGACCGAGATATTGCTTAAACTTCCAAGTAATGCAAACAAAGTTTCGACAAATTGTATTTACAAATGAGTACCGAAGTCAATTTGATCGCGGAAATATCTTTAACATTCTCTGAAGGCTAAAGTCTACAACATGTTTCCTCTCATATTATTAGGTACCTATAAGGTGCACTTATGAAATATTTATCCATACGGATACATCAAAACGCAGGTGCTTAGATACCTTTGTCAATTTAAAATCAATTAATGTTTATACATCTAACCGACTGAATAGTTTTATACAATTTGGTAGGTAGGACAATTAGATGGTATTGTGGCGATGGACGAGGTGACAGTGAAAAAAAATAGGTACCCCATTTCCATTTCCATCAACACATGAAAGCACAAGACAGAAAACGAGTTCAACATAAAAAAAAAAAAATTAAGACCACTTCATTCACAAAGCTTCCACTAAGGGAATTTTTGCGATGACATAAATGGATGAGTTTCCATCCGACTGCTATTCTCATTCAGTCAATATGTGCTCATGGAATGACGTTTCGGTCTATATGATAAGAGTGAGTGATTGATATTACGTAAATAACTGCTGAAGTTTGGCTGAAGTAGCTATTTGTTAATATTATAAAAGCTTTGTGATTTTTTCCACTAACTTCTTCTATCGCGTGTATAGACGAGTCGAAAACCTATACCATTATACAAACAAACCCAAAAAACGGTACCTAAAATGCAATTTCCCCGATAATTGAAAATTATTTTACTCTGATCTAGCTGTCCATGTACTTTTAATAGAAAAAAAAACCTGTAATAAAGGGCGAAAATTCTTTAAAAGTAGTCTATAATCTATACTTATATTGTAAAGAGAAATAGTTTGTAAGAATTTCATTTGGTATGTGTACGTTTGTTACGAAAAAACTTGATAAATTACTGGACTGATTTCAAAAATTCTTTCACTATTAGAAAGCTACGTTCTCATAGACTACTTTTTACCGCGGGAAAATCCATCACTCCGTCAAAAGATTTTATCTAGCAGTGGCTGAAACTGTAAAGTTACCCAAAACATTTAACCGACATGGCGAAACACCCTTTAACTAAGCGTTTTACGCTCTGCCTACCCCGTAAGGGATAAAGGCATGACGTTTTTTGTATGTATGTATGTATGAAACTGCTGGCAGAATAAATTATAAAGAACTAATTCAAATCGAATTTGCTGGTTCGGTTCTAAATCTTTCAAAATCAAAAGTCTAGGCATAAAAAATGATGCCTAGTCCATATTGCTCATCCTGACTCCTATAAGTCCTACGCTGCACGTATCAGGTTTCAGGGGGAAAGTGGGGGGAGGTCGATAGCTCAGCGCATGCGTTTCATACATTTCTGGTAGTTTTACCAACTTTAGACAGAGCAAGGTCTTGCAAATTCTGACCTTAAGATGTTCGATGTAAGACTGTGATTGTAGCAAGATTAAGATTGTAGGTATTAGGAACAAAAGGTACTAAAAATCTAGGTGTTTATATACTGGAAATCGGATCAAAAAACACCTACAAAACATATCAGAAAAATCGAGATACTTAAAACTTAATAACAAAAATATTTCGGATCTCATTCTTCGTCTTTCAAGTAAAGCATACTATGAATGAATAAACAAAATAAACAGTGGAGATATTTATACGTTAGCTTTTTCATTTAAATTTGTCGGTCCGATTGAGGTACTTCGTAGCAATACTACTACGACGAAGGGTTACACAAAATTCTGACTTTCATAGCCGAATACTTAGCTGCGTAGTAGACTCAATCAAACTGCAAAAAGCTGACAAAGCTCCCTCGTAGCTGTTTACTACGATGACGTAGCAAAAGTTTAACGTAAAGGTCCAATCCGCTTGTTTCCTACTTGTCAAATCAGCAACTTTTTATGAAATGTCAAAAACGCTTATGCTTATTTGTATGAAAATGGCGAGGTATGACGTCACTCCTCGTTTACCTCCTCTTGGACTCCTAGTAAATACTTGACTACTCAAATCAACAACTTCTATATTTTTAACTCGTTTATTAAATCTAAATGAGCATTTTTTTTAAATGATGAATGAAACCCACAATATTTTAGCCATCAGTTTTAAGTATAAACGTTTTGAAAAAATTTTTGCCCCTCACTAAACAAGCCTAATAGGTCCTTCGTAGCATTACTACGACGTAGATACTGCGTAGCGTAGTAAGTAGTTCGAATAGAAAACTTATTAAAAAGATATTATTCAAACGAAAATAAAAAATAAAATCTACTAGGTACCCAGCCAAGACGCATTCCTATAATGAACACAAACTTTATCCTGCTGACTATTCGACCAAAATAAAAACAAATAGACTTTCTCATTATCTGTTTCTACCATTTATTACACGTCACTGTTTTTTTTGTTAAATAAACATCTTTGGAATGACAAAACTAGTTATTATATTAGTACGTTGGTACATCAGTATTTACGTGCGATGACGTAATAATACTTGTTTTCAGTGTTCGTCTTATTTGGATGTGGTCCAAACCATTCAAAGCAATTGAGTGAAATCTACTGAGCAAGGTTTGGTCTAGTCTAGCTCCAGCCCCTAGTCTTGAAGGACAAGTTTTACTACGTGCCATTGAATCTAATGGCTCATAAGGAAAATATATGATAGTAAACCATATAATCCAAATGTATAATCCATATATTTATTTTTAACCCTTTACGGCATACGAGTCCAAATATGACCACAATTTTTTTATCAGTTATTTTCACTCAGTAAAGGTAACTAAACAAAAATAAACTATCAAAAATGGGTGGTCATAATTTGGACTCGTATGCGTTAATGGTTTAATAGTTACTATAAAGCGGGTTAAATACAGTCGAATTATTACGATACGACAGACAAAAAACACTAAGCTGAATACAGAAGGCAGTCTCTAGAATTTAGAGTCACATAGAAAAATAAAAATGAAACCCATTTCTATGGATAGGTATTGTGCTAACATATAAGAGTAACCAAACATTTCTAACGATATTGAAAACGAAGCTAAACAAATGGTGAAAAAGGTCATCTCTAAATTAAAAAGCTACGCCAACATAACGACAAAGTAAAAAGCCTGGTAAACATAGTTGCAGCGATTGCGTCTTGGCTGGGTACCTAGTAGATTTTATTTTTTATTTTCGTTTGAATAATATCTTTTTAATAAGTTTTCTATTCGAACTACTTACTACGCTACGCAGTATCTACGTCGTAGTAAATGCTACGAAGGACCTATTAGGCTTGTTTAGTGAGGGGCAAAAATTTTTTCAAAACGTTTATACTTAAAACTGATGGCTAAAATATTGTGGGTTTCATTCATCATTTAAAAAAAATGCTCATTTAGATTTAATAAACGAGTTAAAAATATAGAAGTTGTTGATTTGAGTAGTCAAGTATTTACTAGGAGTCCAAGAGGAGTAAACGAGGAGTGACGTCATACCTCGCCATTTTCATACAAATAAGCATAAGCGTTTTTGACATTTCATAAAAGTTGCTGATTTGACAAGTAGGAAACAAGCGGATTGGACCTTTACGTTAAACTTTTGCTACGTCATCGTAGTAACAGCTACGAGGGAGCTTTGTCAGCTTTTTGCAGTTTGATTGAGTCTACTACGCAGCTAAGTATTCGGCTATGAAAGTCAGAATTTTGTGTAACCCTTCGTCGTAGTAGTATTGCTACGAAGTACCTCAATCGGACCGACAAATTTAAATGAAAAAGCTAACGTATAAATATCTCCACTGTTTATTTTGTTTATTCATTCATAGTATGCTTTACTTGAAAGACGAAGAATGAGATCCGAAATATTTTTGTTATTAAGTTTTAAGTATCTCGATTTTTCTGATATGTTTTGTAGGTGTTTTTTGATCCGATTTCCAGTATATATACACCTAGATTTTTAGTACCTTTTGTTCCTAATACCTACAATCTTAATCTTGCTACAATCACAGTCTTACATCGAACATCTTAAGGTCAGAATTTGCAAGACCTTGCTCTGTCTAAAGTTGGTAAAACTACCAGAAATGTATGATACGCATGCGCTGAGCTATCGACCTCCCCCACTTTCCCCCTGAAACCTGATACGTGCAGCGTAGGACTTATAGGAGTCAGGATGAGCAATATGGACTAGGCATCATTTTTTATGCCTAGACTTTTGATTTTGAAAGATTTAGAACCGAACCAGCAAATTCGATTTGAATTTAGTTCTTTATAATTTATTCTGCCAGCAGTTTCATACATACATACATACAAAAAACGTCATGCCTTTATCCCTTACGGGGTAGGCAGAGCGTAAAACGCTTAGTTAAAGGGTGTTTTCGCCATGTCGGTTAAATGTTTAGGGTAACTTTACAGTTTCAGCCACTGCTAGATAAAATCTTTTGACGGAGTGATGGATTTTCCCGCGGTAAAAAGTAGTCTATGAGAACGTAGCTTTCTAATAGTGAAAGAATTTTTGAAATCAGTCCAGTAATTTATCAAGTTTTTTCGTAACAAACGTACACATACCAAATGAAATTCTTACAAACTATTTCTCTTTACAATATAAGTATAGATTATAGACTACTTTTAAAGAATTTTCGCCCTTTATTACAGGTTTTTTTTTCTATTAAAAGTACATGGACAGCTAGATCAGAGTAAAATAATTTTCAATTATCGGGGAAATTGCATTTTAGGTACCGTTTTTTGGGTTTGTTTGTATAATGGTATAGGTTTTCGACTCGTCTATACACGCGATAGAAGAAGTTAGTGGAAAAAATCACAAAGCTTTTATAATATTAACAAATAGCTACTTCAGCCAAACTTCAGCAGTTATTTACGTAATATCAATCACTCACTCTTATCATATAGACCGAAACGTCATTCCATGAGCACATATTGACTGAATGAGAATAGCAGTCGGATGGAAACTCATCCATTTATGTCATCGCAAAAATTCCCTTAGTGGAAGCTTTGTGAATGAAGTGGTCTTAATTTTTTTTTTTTTATGTTGAACTCGTTTTCTGTCTTGTGCTTTCATGTGTTGATGGAAATGGAAATGGGGGGTACCTATTTTTTTTCACTGTCACCTCGTCCATCGCCACAATACCATCTAATTGTCCTACCTACCAAATTGTATAAAACTATTCAGTCGGTTAGATGTATAAACATTAATTGATTTTAAATTGACAAAGGTATCTAAGCACCTGCGTTTTGATGTATCCGTATGGATAAATATTTCATAAGTGCACCTTATAGGTACCTAATAATATGAGAGGAAACATGTTGTAGACTTTAGCCTTCAGAGAATGTTAAAGATATTTCCGCGATCAAATTGACTTCGGTACTCATTTGTAAATACAATTTGTCGAAACTTTGTTTGCATTACTTGGAAGTTTAAGCAATATCTCGGTCATAATATTATGCTGAATTGAGTAACCCTACGTTCATTTTCGGGAATACGCTGATTTATAAACAGCAGTTCAGAGGAACAATATCAATGCAATTACAGGGGTATTGTAATCAAAATGTTGATTACATATCAAAAAATATTAATATTAAAACATATTTCAATCAATGTTACATCATGTTTGTAGAAGGTGTGGATTCTGTTAGCTAATCTAAGTTTCGGGACACAAAATAATCGAAAATAAATTGTCTCGTCAAAGTAAAATGCATTAGGTAAACTTTTTGAACTGATTGAAGTATGGAACGTCCTAGAGCAGCCAGAGGATGACCTTTTATGAATGAAACCCCAGTTCATAGGTAAAATATGTTTTACGTAATTCTACTTCCATATGGCCTCTGTATTATTAACTTAAATTCTCATCCATTCATTATTTTACCGTCACATTATTCGCGAATTAAAGACATAAGGACAAAAAATGCTTTAATATGAGGGTAGATTAGATAGTATAGGTAAAAGATTTAACACTGAAGTTTCAATGTTGAGTTGCATTTATTACTTTTCATTACACTTGCTCGCAATGAGTCGAAAACTATGCACACCATAGCGAACAGAAAATTTTAAATGGCGCCCTAAGGTTTTTTTTATCTGTCATCTTGACATTTCGTGGACATTCTAATGCTAGCTGTCAGACGTTTCGTTCTAATGAGACTTTGATGCACAGAGGTTCTAAGCAAAAGTTAAAT
>JARACY010001183.1:0-64398 GCA_029255725.1 Scrobipalpa atriplicella | reverse complement strand
ACTACACCATCCGGGCTTTTATCATCGATAAACATTAGTACAAAAAGCTTTATTATCAAAATTCTTTTAACCAATACAGTCATTCCGATATATGAACATGAACAGAACAAGTAGACCAAAGTGATCTTAAAGATGTTTTATTGATATTTTCTTGAATGGTGAGTGAGGTTATTGCACTAAATGCATCCAAGTAGAAACCGTAGCGGAGTGCATTCGGAGCACGAGCACGTCACAGATAAGGGTTTCAAGACAATAATACTGCATGTAAAATTGCTGACACGAGAAGATATACGAAAAGTTATATTTATTTATATTGCAATACTTAGGTATTTGGTTCTTCTTCTGCCGTATGGGTTTCGAGTCGATCGACCCGATGAACCATAGTGTTAGAGTTTCTAAACCGCCTAATAGCACAGCCACAGGCCTCTGACATGGTTTGTGTAACGACCACTATCAAAGATAGCGGCCGGGACCGACGGCTTAACGTGCCCTCCGAAGCACGGAATCCTTTTTCTTTTCGGACAATCAGTTGATTCAGCCTGCAATGTCCTAACCAAACTGGGGAAAATCTCACAAAGTGATAAATTAACAAATACAACTTTGTGTTCCCCTGGGAATCGAACCCAGGACCTCCGGATCAGGAGCCCTTGGCTCAGACCACTAGACAACGGAGGTATTTGGTGAATATGCGGGATCATAAAAAAACTGCCTCGAGAGAGTTTATGTATCTTGCGATCCTAGACTTGAAAAACATATATTACTCAAAATATTTGGTTAGGAATCCAGTTAGTGTGTGAAAATTACAGTGGTTTATAGGTAAACTCGCTTCATCGTCAAAATTATGTCGGTTTTTTAGGTACTTCTGGTCTAAACTAGAGTCATAGAGTCACAAGAGCAAACCCATTTCATGTAAAAAAATATGAACATACCGCAAATATCTTCAAAGGGCGGTAATTTTATGCTGTCTCTATCTCTATGGAAAATGGATTCCGTGATGACATGTGCCAATCATAACTATTTCCGTGGACTGTTCGAACATGTGTTTCACAGTCCAGTGGTCACTAGACTGGATACTATCTATATTCACGCTATTTTAAATTAGAAAATATTTGGTTGCAGGTATAAAACGTTTTTGGATTTCGGTCGGGGTCTCCAAATCTATGCTCATAATAACAAACAACATTATTTAAGAAACGAGGGGCAAAATGCCTTCTACCCCCCCCCTCAAAATTGAGGCGTGATGTTTCATAATGCGTATGCAGGACAAGGAAATTATGTGCATAATTATGTGCACTTGAGTGAAGTGCTCGTAAGTGCACGCAGCGAGACTAATCCAGCATCTTGAGCAGTCAAGATACAGCGTAGAGGCCAGTGAACTTTCAGGCTGTTGGCTGGAAGAAATCTCTTCTTAGAGACAAACTCGTCTTTGCGACTATATTTAATTAATCTTAATTGTAATCTAATTGTAAAAATCTTCCTAATTTCATGGATATGGCATTTAACGATTTACATACATACATATAATCACGCCTTTATCCCTAATGGGGTAGGCAGAGCGTAAACGACCTAAACAAAAGACGTTCCGCCACGTCTGACAAGTTTTGAGGGTTATTCCAGATAGATCTGTCTGTATATTGCTATAGTGACAGGTTGTCAGCCCATCGCCTATATTACAATACTGAAACCCTCGAATCCCTTAGCTGTTTTTTACAGCATACCCGGGAGGAGATGCAGCTGCCACATTCTATGTTTTTCTATCACTCCCAGTCCAGCATGGAAGCAAGATTTAGGCATGTCATATTTTTTTACATGAAATGGGTTGCTCTTGTGACTCTATGACTCTAGTTTAGACCAGAAGTACCTAAAAAACCGACATAATTTTGACGATGAAGCGAGTTTACCTATAAACCACTGTAATTTTCACACACTAACTGGATTCCTAACCAAATATTTTGAGTAATATATGTTTTTCAAGTCTAGGATCGCAAGATACATAAACTCTCTCGAGGCAGTTTTTTTTATGATCCCGCATATTCACCAAATACCTCCGTTGTCTAGTGGTCTGAGCCAAGGGCTCCTGATCCGGAGGTCCTGGGTTCGATTCCCAGGGGGAACACAAAGTTGTATTTGTTAATTTATCACTTTGTGAGATTTTCCCCAGTTTGGTTAGGACATTGCAGGCTGAATCAACTGATTGTCCGAAAAGAAAAAGGATTCCGTGCTTCGGAGGGCACGTTAAGCCGTCGGTCCCGGCCGCTATCTTTGATAGTGGTCGTTACACAAACCATGTCAGAGGCCTGTGGCTGTGCTATTAGGCGGTTTAGAAACTCTAACACTATGGTTCATCGGGTCGATCGACTCGAAACCCATACGGCAGAAGAAGAACCAAATACCTAAGTATTGCAATATAAATAAATATAACTTTTCGTATATCTTCTCGTGTCAGCAATTTTACATGCAGTATTATTGTCTTGAAACCCTTATCTGTGACGTGCTCGTGCTCCGAATGCACTCCGCTACGGTTTCTACTTGGATGCATTTAGTGCAATAACTCACTCACCATTCAAGAAAATATCAATAAAACATCTTTAAGATCACTTTGGTCTACTTGTTCTGTTCATGTTCATATATCGGAATGACTGTATTGGTTAAAAGAATTTTGATAATAAAGCTTTTTGTACTAATGTTTATCGATGATAAAAGCCCGGATGGTGTAGTGGATAGGGCCGCGGCCTTCTGTACAGGAGGTCGTGGTTCGAATCCCACCACGTACCAATGTGTTTTCCGGTTATCGAATTTCATATGTACGTTTATTCGGCGCTTTTACGGTGAAGGAAAACATCGTGAGGAAACCTGCACACACCTGCGAAGAAATTCAAAGGTTGCGTGTAACCTAATTTAGGATTGGGTCTGGTTTCCCTTCTAGGTTGCGGAGGTCAGATGGCAGTCGCTCTGTGTAAAAACCAGTACCCTCGTTCAATCCCCTAGATTAGGTAGCCGACCCTGAGAAATACGGGAACAAGGCTAGGGAGATGATGGTGGTTATCGGTCATTATTATATTTAACTAGGTAGGTACTTCTCTCTGGTAGTCTAGTGGCATAGGTATTTGCCTCTCAATCCAAAGGTCAAAAAATATCATTATATCAAAATCACCTCCTGAGATTGTTCCCTGTTTCGGAAGGCCAATGCTGGCTGAATTTTTGACCGCCTGAGAGCACGTTAAGTCTTCAAACTCAATCATTGTCAGATCTCACTAGAGGCTAATTCCGAGGTTTTAAAAGTCTAACACCGGCTTAACGAAGCGTCTACTTTTTTATAACATTATATATACACACATTAATAATATATTTATATATTATTGTAACATTTTTATATAACAAGTCTCTATAACTTATCATCACATCTGACCTACTAAGAATCTTTAGGCGATACAGTATGTAGACAAAAGCACACGCCGAACGTTGTTTATTGCATCTAGTAATAAAACAAGACATAATAACACCCCGACACAGCGAGCTGTGCCAGCCAATGGGCGTTTTCCACTAGACGGCACGTCCACGGCAACGGCACGGCATTTATTTCCACCGGTTCCGTCGCCGGCCTGCCAAACTTGTATGTGTTTTTTATTCGTAGATAGCATGCGCGTGTGTGTGTGTGTGCGCTTAGATTGGAACTAGGTGGATGTTATCGTCTACGATATTATCGTTCTAGAGGAAAAACAGAGCCACTGTATCGTTATCATGCCGTTGCCGTGCCGTAGTCGTGCCTTCTACTGGAAAAAACAGCCGATTTATTTCAGGCCGCACGTATACAATCTAAATAAAATTATTTGTTCATGGCAAGACTTGCTAATGTGTAGTTTACGAAAAGTGTACTTGCCGTAAAATCATGCCAATGTTCTTTATGGGGGAGAAAGAGCGTTAACGTCTCTTAAAAAGCCGATTTTGCGGCGTCAGTCCAAATAATTATGAAGGGTTTTATCTAAGTACCTATTCCCGTAGTGACGAATTGTCAACCCATCCTCTAAAGTTAAAAAAATATACCGGTACTAAGGCCCGTATTCATAATCAGCTCTCAAGAGTGACAGCGAGTTTGAGTTCGTATCAGAAATGTCATTTCAGTACAAAACGACCTGTCAAATCCATACTTAATATTGCTCTCAATCTTGAGATCGCTTTATAAATACGAGCCTAAAACCATCGATTTCAGTACACCCTGGAAGAAAAGTATAATGTACACCAAAATGGCTGTGCCATATACCTACTTAGTTGTACTAAGTTTAAGGAAAATTGTATAATACAAATGAACAAGCATGACTGTCTGAGAGTACTAATTAAATCCCTGCTCGGGACGCCCATAGCGCTCTCGTAAAAAAATAAAGAAGAGAAAATATGACAAAGGGGGTGAAAAGGAACATTACATAACGAAGAAGGGATTTTTATAAGAAGGTCTGTAGTCCTGGTAATTTATTAAAGTCACAGGAAAAAAAAACATGCAAAGGATAAAAGTTAAATGTATAGAATAGAATAGAATAGAATATAAATTTATTTGGTATTAAGTAGGTATTACAATGTTGTATTTATAACTAATACGTATAACTATAAAATACCAAAATGGTTGCCACTCAGCATTTTGTCTCAGGTTTTTAGGCCCAGGACGCTGATCTTCCGTGGCCACCATTTCAGGTCGCTGAAATACGTATACGTATGTATCGAACAAGAACTTAGATTTTTTTCTGTCCCCTGTGGGAATCGAACTTAATGCATTTGTATCAAGAGCCCAAGGCTGCAACTATACCTACGCTAGACCACAGAGATGATTTACATGTACAGTCAACTAAATCTTTTAATTATGGTAAGTTGCAGAGCTGCTCTAAGCCGATGGAGTTTTCTCAGGTGTTTATTTATACAGGGTGTTTGGTGCATCGTTTTCCAAATTGAAAGGGACAATTAAAGGGGTCTTTTGCTACCTCTTCACGTCTTTTAAAAAAATTTACAAAGATGCTTTCCGCGATTTTCAGTTTTGTATGGACAAGGCACTTTTTTTTTTTCGTGCTAAAATTTTTTAAAAGACGTGGAAGAGGTAGCAAAAGACCCTTTTAATCGTCCCTTTCAATTTGGAAAACGATGCACCAAACACCCTGTATATTTAGATAAAATTAAGTTCATATACCTACTTTTGCAGTTTAATAACCTGCAAACCTGAAAAATCACAAACAATTACCCGAGAAAACTTCACCGGCTTGGAGCAGCCCTGTTACTCTAAAAAATTTGTTGACTGTACATCTCTAAAAAAAGGTTGCAATAATCTTCTATCCAGCATGAATAAATAAAATAAATGTCTATTAAAATACCAAGACCCTAGTAAAAAGTCTTGTACGTCACGGTTTATAGTATGAACATAGTAAACTGGTGAAATATAGCATGTAAAGCCAAACACACTCGGCTTTATGTGACAATTAATAAATTACACTAGTTCACTCGTAAAACAAGGAATGTGGAAGGTCAGTGAGAATTAAAGCTTTAAACTAAGGTTATTTCTTAATTCACTCTCCTGAAACGCACTGTGAGTATATTCAGGACAAACGTTCAGAGTGGAAGTTACGAGCAATACCGGGTGTAAGGGACAGCGTACCAGAAACTGATAGGGGTTGCTCAGTCAACGAAACTGAACAAATTTCACCAGCAAATTCTTTCAGGAAATGAAAAAAAAAAAGGCTTTTCCGTATAAATTGTGTGATCGATGTGGTCATATTTTATGGGAGAGTGAATTTATTGTCTTTTCCTGAAAAATAAAAATGTACATACATACATACATAAAGTCACGCCTGTATCCCTAATGGGGTAGGCAGAGCAAAAAAATCCTGGTGAAAGTTATTCAGTTTCGTTGACTGATCAACCCCTAAGTATCAGTTTCTGGTACGCTGTCCCTTCTTCTTCTTAGCGAGTGGATTTTCGAGTCGAACAACGACCCGATAAACCCTGGTGTCAGAGTTTTCAAACCACCTAGTAGCACAGCTATAGGCCTCTGACATGGTTTCAGTAACGACCACTTTCAAAGACAGCGACCGGGACCGACGGCTTAACGTGCCCTCCGAAGCACGGAATCCTTTTTCTTTTCGGACAATCAGGTGATTCAGCCTGCACGCTGTCCCTTACACCCAGTATACATATTTCCCCTTCGAAACACAACAAGAAACATTGTGTTTACCCACGACAGCGGTTATCTCCAAATCTAAGTATCTACTTACGGAAGTTTGGAAGTCACGGCCCCCATAATTTGTGTCTATGTGTATTTTTGTGTATTGATCAGGAAGGGACGACAGTCATCTTCCTAGCCTTTTTCCCGTATCTCTCGGGGTCGGCTACCTAATCTAGGTGATTGAACGAGGGTACTGGTTTTTACACAGAGCGACTGCCATCTGACCTCCGCAACCCAGAAGGGAAACCAGACCCAATCCTAGATTAGGTTACACACAACCTTTGAATTTCTTCGTAGGTGTGTGCAGGTTTCCTCACGATGTTTTCCTTCACCGTAAAAGCGCCGAATAAACGTACATATGAAATTCGAAAACCGAATAACACATTGGTACGTGGTGGGATTCGAACCACGACCTCCTGCACAGAAGGCCGCGGCCCTATCCACTACACCATCCGGGCTACTTCCCCCAGGAAGGGACGACAGTGAGATTGGTTAAGTCTGTATGACTAAAGTCTGCTATTATGGGTTAGGTACAGCGTCAACTAGCCATTGGAAAAATTTACATCAAAGTTCGTTAAAAAAAATATTAAGGATTATAGGTACTTAGACGCAATTGTTTTTGCAATTAAAATAAAGTACGTTAAATTTTCAATGAAAAATTATTGTTAGACGAAAATAATTAGGTAATATACCATCCTGTGCATATCCGTTTCATCGAAACTCTCTCAGCGATTTTTGGCATATACATTTCTGCTTTCTGCCTGCGGCCTTGCTAGAACCGATTTCCGATATGAAAATAAAGTATTTTCCACTTCCCCACAAAGTAACTTGTTCTTTCCTGCTTTCCGGTTTTGTCAAAAGACGGCTTGTCAAATAAATAAGTCTTCGAAACACATCCTGAAAATATGATAAAATAATAGATATTTATTATGAATGTCTAGTATAATGGTATGGCATTGTTATAATAAACTACCAAAACAAGCCTGCTATCCTAGCTTAGCTACTACAATACATATCGCTATTTTAAAACTAGAACCCGCTTATTTATCGCCGTAGGCTCCCCAATGGATTGTAAACCAAAATTCAGTTAGATCCTAGATAATTTCAGGACATCGCACGTATCGTAATTTCAGCTCTATTTTTAGCGCTATATTCAGTGTTGCCAGGTTTAACGCGTTGATCCTAACTATAAAAAAAATTAGAAGGTACAGTTTCGTAAAATGTGATCTACTATTTTCAAAATTTCAGTAAACGGCTCTACAAAAAGTGAAATGTTCAAATCTTAGGACACGGCTGGAACCGGAGCAATAGAAAAACCATAGAAAGTGCCAGCTGCTTGTCTTCCCGGGCATGATATAGAAGCCAGCAAATGGTTTCGAGGGTTACAGTGAATTGTAATATAGGCAATGGGCTGACAATAAACCTGTACGAACATTTCAATCTAAAATTGACCGCACTATTTGTCAGACGCGGTATATAGACTACGAGTTATACGCTCTATCTACTACGTAAGGAATAAAGGCGTGACTTTAGTGTTTAGCACTAAATGTGTTTCGTAACGATATTGTGGTGGAACTCCGCCTGCCTATTTTATTCGTTTTTGTATGCAAATTAAAACACAGGAAATCTTCTAAAGTGACTAGACAAATTAAACAATAAATTATTATTTTTATATAAATCCCTGTCACTGAGAATTTAGAACAAGGTAATTGGCCGAAACCAAGAAAAAGGTTATAAGCGCGTCGCTCACAGATATGTATTCAAAAAGTTATCCGGTTCTGGCAACTCTACGCAAGTTACACGGTTTTACCGCAGGCCGTATTTCTGCCTCCAGTTACAGCTTTGTTCCCGCGTCTCCGGGGGGCGGCTTCATACATTACGGGGCGATATGTATGGAATATCTGATACAAGCCGTTACAGCCGAGAATCAATCTGCGGAGTCAATCGGACGAGATTGGCTCAGGGCTTAGAGGTAAAGCTTTGATTTGTTTATTGTGAGTTGTATGTTTTCTATAACTTTTTATGGAATGATGAAGTAATAAAGCAAACCCTTCTTGCTGATGCTATTGGATTGCTATGGATTGAAAATTGGTTTTCACACAGAAATAAAATGCTGGCACGGTTTTTCATTTGACAATCAACAGAGATGTGGGTCAAATATTAGAAAACTTTGATCTCCCATACAAAAACTATTACAATATTGAATCACTACAAAGTCTCAAGTCATTGACCCACGTTTCTTAAAATAAATTGTATGATAAGGCAAAGATAGATACCAGAAAATATGTGGACAGAAGTAATTATGTCAAAGTTTCTATAATAATAGCCCTTCCGCCGATTTTCGGTGATGGCGGCCAATCTTCCAGAGATGGGCCAACTGCGCAGGACTAGTTTTTAGTGCCCAAGTGTTCGCGCTACACACAGGTGCACTCTCTATTCCTTCAATCTCTTATTCTGATGGGACAGATTGACTGACATGACCAGAGATAAATCAGGCACAGGACCGACTATTAACATGCTCGTCCGACAGCATGGATCATCTTACTTTTCGGATAATCAGGTAATCAGCCTGCAATGTCCTAACCAAACTAGAAACAACAACACAAAGTCATTGTCCCCCGCCGGGAATCGAACCCGGGACCTCCGGGTCGTGAGCCCATGGCTCAGACCGCTAGACCACGGAGGCAGTTAAGGAGGCAGAGCAAAGTTTCTATACATACAATTTAAAGTACCAAAACTTGCGTTGGCACCGTTCTTACCATTGTTATTGTAGCGTTTTATTTCGGCTAAAAGATAATACTTTCGTAATATAAAACTGCAGACTACCCGCCGTGTTACATTAGCTCGCATTAGAGGGAGATCAGATTTTACTAACAAAATCGCTAATTAGATGAAATCTGGGTAAGTAGATCAGTTTGCTTGTGGATTTATGAAATTAGCAGTATTAGTAATAATAAACCTTTTTAGTAGAAATTTCCTCTAAATAGAAAGAGGAGAAATAGGATAATTTATGAGCGGTTTAAATTGTTCAAGCTGTAAGGGGCATAGCAAATAGGAAGCGGTGTGGCGCGGGCGAGGCGGAGGCGCGTCAATTTTGTATGTAATTTACGTCTGAGCAGCGCAGCTTGATTTGAAGTTTCTAAACAAAAACGACGCATTGGCGACGCACCGGCACCGCACCGCTTCCTAAATGCCATGCCCCTAAGTAGGTATAGTGCATAAGTGCAGTTGGTAAGTTGAAACGTATAAACGTCAACTTGAAAGCTAATTTCTTAACTAATTTTATAGATAGATTGTACTGTACTGGCAATTTTTAAATGAAATTATAAAAGAAAAAGGAATATAGATACATAAAATAAAATAACGCAAAAATAGAGTGTATGCGTAGAGCGTAAATACGTAATATAATAGTAGATTATTTTTCAGAGATTAGAAATTGACTAAAATCTGTTTTTACTGAAAAAATGCACATTTTGAACTGAAATAACTATGAGACAGAACGTATTAGTACAAACATTGTAGAAGTAGGTAGATAGATGTATAGTCACCGGCTATTATTAGCCATTGTTTTAGTGATGTACACACACCTTGCGACACGACACCTGCTCTGTTTTGGCGGGAGATCTGGGTTGCTTAGCAACGGCCGCTTTTGTTTCTAGGCCTGTTTTATCTTAAAAAAACAAACAAGAGGTGTGTTTACGAAGAATGGTGCGTAATGTTAGTATCAGGGAATGGTGTGTTGTGCTAAAAACTGGATCAAAAAGTACAGTACAACGGATAGCGTAGTAGAGTCTGTGTGAAAAGAGAACAGGCATAGAATCGGAGGGCGCACATTTGTATTAACTATCCCACGGCTGGTTGCGTGGTGTTTATGCCTAGGTCTTTGACCTAAAACCTCCAAAATTTAATGTAGAAGGTTACTGTTAAAGACTTAGGCATAATCCTCACACGAACAAGCGACAGTTAATTAAATACAAATGCGCGCCCTCAAATTCCATGCCTGTTCTCTTTTCGCACAGACTCTAGTATATAGTAACGTAAAATCATTAAATAATCCAAATCCCTTTCCTACTGTACTCTCTGTATAAATGCGAGAATAATAATAAAAAGTAAGAAATTCAAAATTCACCACGGGCAGGATTTGAACCTGCGACCTTCAAAATGCCGTTCCTTCGCATTATGTCGCTTTCCGGTGTGATCTGACCCTAATCTCTATGATAATATAAAACCAACATTTTTTTTTAAAGCGTTTTAAAAGCTGCATATACACTATCGTAAACATCCTATATTGCACCAGCTCTATGAAATGATCACCAAAAAGTTGTCAAAAGTGTCGCAAGCTGTTTTAATTGGCCTAATTTATTTACGAAGATACTAGTTTTCCTCTCAACGGTCCGCGCTCTCGTACCTAAAGGCTGTATTATTTAAATAATGTAATGTAATGTATTATTAAATTAAATTAAAAACATGAATACGATAGGTAACTTGAGGGTCAACGGCTTAATAAAAGGCTAAATCAACTGAACAGTGAACACATTTTGATAGGGTACTTCGAGGTACTTCAATATTTCAGATTGCGTACTTCCCGTGAAAGTAGGTATTTGTAGTGTGTCAGGAAGTAACGATAAAATATCTTTGACTCAAACATGACGTGAAGACAGTAGCCAAATTATAGTAAAACGTAGTATCTTCCTAATCTGAGACGAATCGGGTGTCCATAGCGATCAAGCAATTCGAATAAGAATTCATATTCATACTTATTCATATCTCTGCGATCGGAGCTTTTTATGACACATCATATAGAGATAGACTATTCATTCACTATTTATTGTGCTGTTACTAAGATATAAGATAAAATAGATATTTTATGTATTTAAATGTTTCATAAAATTACAAAACATTTAGCCTTTCTTGCGTAGTCCTCTACGCCGTAGCCGTAGCGCTACGATTGCTACGCATTCTACGAAAACATTATATTTTTAAGATTTTATAGAAATAATTGCTGTTTTTATTAAAAACCACCTAACGACCAACTAATATTAACGATTTTTATTTAGCATTTAACAGAAATTAAAACAAAAATCCTTCCAAGTTTGAACGGGCCAATAAATTGAATTAATTCATGAAGTGATGTTAGTGAATAAATGTGAATAAACATGGTGATTCCGGCAATAAGCTCGCCGGCTCTCGATAAACTGTATCTGGAGGCATAAACTATGTCTACTGCGTATCTACGGGTGCATATGATTGTGGCTCAAATTAGGATAATCTACAAGTTTTTACGACAAATGTAGTCCAATTAGCAATTATAAGTAGCCTTTATGTTTCACTGATGTTGATGTAGAATTTACCAGCTGCTTCCTTTCTTGGGAAAACTATAAAAACTATGTGTATTGTAATTTAAGATGATAAGTGGTCCTATTTGATATTTTATCAGACATGGCGGAAACGGTTTTGGCGTGGCGAAAAAAAAAGTCGCTGATATCTTATCTAAAAAAATACAGCTATTTTCAAGGATTTTTATAATTTTTTCTTTACATGTTTTTGTTCTATTTAATATTGCAATTATTTTATTATTATTTGACTCTTAATGTTATTATAGGTATTATTCGACAGTTAATTTTTTATACTGTATAAGTTTGAATTATTTATCAAGAATTTATATACATTAAAATACTTTAAATTTAAAATTTTAATATTTCCACGCCTTATTGAGGATGAATATATAGAACTTTAAACTATTTAAGAACTGTACCTAATGACTATATTCTGGGAAATAAATATTTCATTCATTCATTCACACACTCGAGGGAATGCAGTTAGCCAGTCTACAGTCGTACAAGGATCTTCTGGCGCGTAGGTGACATTGACAGCACAGATTACCTAGTATACATGTCCGCTAGGTAATCTGTGCTGTCAATGTCACCCACGCGCCAAAAGATCCTTTTACGACTGTAATATAAATAGGTAGTTTAGTTTTTTCTTTATCTTTCTAGGTTTTAATAAATTATTTCTTTCAGCGAGATAAATACGAAAACTTTATCACTGAACTTACCCCCACGGTTTCACAAATAAGTCTAATTAATCCCAAATAAAATCAAAAGGTAGAGTTTCCCGAATATCTCAAGATGTCAGCAACGCTTGGCAACCCCATTAGTAACCTTCCTTTTCCTTGTACTCGGGTATTAAAGCCTGGCAACACTAATAATGAACGTGAGTTGGGGCGATGGCCCAAAGGTCTCAGTTACCAGGCCAAAACCCTCTAAAAAAAAAATGAGTTGGGGCGCTACATTGTATAAAAAGCTGCCAATGTTCTTTCTTTTCGTGTGGGTATCGAGTCGATCGAACCGATGAACCCTGGTGTCAGAGTTTTAAACCGCCTAGTAGTAACAGCTAATAGGCCTCTGACATGGTTTATACCTAAAACGACCACTATCAAAGACAGCGACTGGGACTGACAGCTTAACGTGCCCGCGAAGCACGGAATCCTTTTTCTTACAGATAAGGGCAAGAGAATGATAATGATGATGATGAGGTGAATCAGCCTGCATTGTCCTAACCAAACTGGGGAAACTTATCAAAGTGATAAATTAATAAATATCAAGTTTGGGTTCCTCCCTGGGAATAGACCACGGAGGCAGTTGCACAACCAATGTTAACATGGTGGTGTTTTTTCCTTTATTCGCCACATTCATTTATATTCTTGTCGCATGGTATTAGTAGCGATTCTGGCGCGAGAGTTGTTTTTATTAGCGGGGGCGGAAGCCGTGCGGAATCCATGCAAATTTCTACAAGATGCTAATGCTGGCAGACATCGGAAACGTTATGGAGTTCAATGAATACGACACAGCGACAAAATTTGCGATTTTTAAGACGTTTGGAGAAAACTTCTAATTAGCAAAAAATTCTAATGCCTTCAACTTAGTTAAGAATTTCATGAAGATACGAAAATTGCATTTCGATAGCGTATTTTGCATAGAATAACGCGCTAAATATTAAAACCATTGGAAAAAGGAGTTCCAACTGTAATTTAGCTTTTAAATTGCCATTTCAGAAACCGTATGCAAAGATGCTTGCAATACATGAGGCAAATATAATAATTAAGCTTTAATCACTCATGCTAAACCAAATAAAAAATAAATTGGTTCTTTCATAACTGCAACTTAGTGAAAAAAATCGCAGTTAGGTATAAGAAGTTGTGTACTTTGACCCTTTTCCAGTGAACATTGTTTCATAGATGGAATTTAACTAACTTAATCAAGTAGCTTTGTGTGAAAAAATAGTCTAAATAAGTACTCGTATAAAGTAGGAATGTATCTTCTATTTCTATATCAATTTTATCTACAATAAGTTTATGGCTTTTTCTTATCATGATAATATATCGAAAGTAATTTCCGGCATCGAGCAGTTTTTATAGACTCTCCACGATATCGTAGACCACTTTTTTGTCCTTTAACAAACTTACTTTCTGAAGTTTTATATACGTATTCAAAAAATCGCAACCACGGAACTCCCCCTTAACACGAATGAAAATATCTCTATTTAGTGCCTTAACATTGGCTCCTTAGCATTCGCGGGCACGGTGTCGCCAGTACAACTTACCACTCAACTCCACCATTCTGACCTAATTTTGAGTCGCTAAGTACCACTACTTAGTACTTTTGCGCTTTTATTAAAGCACTTGCTACGTCTAACTCGCACAGTGTAAATGGCCCGTTATATTTACTGTGGAATTTTTATTTTCGCGTAATTGTTACTGACTTTGTTATAGTAACAAAAGTAACAAAGTTGTTTCGTTTTTGGATTGTGTGTTGGCTCGTGCGAACTATTTTTGTTTGTGAACACAGTCTTGTCGCGTCTTAACATTGTAAGTCTTAAAATGTAAAAAAATGTATTTGTTTCACTTTTGCATAAGTATTGAGCAACAAAGTGCGATGAAAAATTAAAATCGATTTAGAAGTACAAGTGTCCCATCTGTTTTTAAGAAATAATCTTTACCATAATAAGTATGATAAAATAAGTATGATAAAAGATATGTCATAAAGTTACCTTTTTACGACTTATAATCTTCTGATCATTTTTTTACGAGTGACCTAATGATGAAAACACAAATGATTAGTGCGATTCTTCTGAACAAACATAAAAATAATGTTATATGTAATAAGTAGCGGAGGTAATCATCAACTTTTTACTTAATATTTTTTATTACTACTGAGGAAAGCTCTGGTATGAGATATATTTATACGAGGCGTAAGGGACAGTAGTCAACGAAACAGAATTACTTTCACAAAGAAGATTATTCAAAGACTATGATAAATTCGCCGCACCACCTCGGTAGCTCAGTTGGCAGAGCGATGGAACGGCATTCCGAAAGTCGTAGGTTCAAGTCGAAGACGAATTTATTATTATTTCTTTCTTTCATATTAAATGAAGTGGTAGCCCCTCTATTAATTACACATAGGAACCTGTGAACATTTCTCGTATTTATAATGATTATAAGATCAATAAGGAATGAAAAAAAGGCAAAAAAACTAGTTTACAATAAACATGTTACAAGAGTAATATAACGGTCCGGTAGCAGCTACCGACGTGATCGTTATAATAACAGTCCGGTAGCGGCTACTGACGTAATCGTTACACAATTTTATTATCTGCTTTAATGATGTTTAAAACCGCCATTAATCAAACAGGAATCTGGTATTCGGGTAATGAAAATATTCGAGTAACACGGTTTCCATAGTACATTGTTGTATAGGTTCGAGTCATGCAAACAAGGTTGTTTTTATTTTAAACTAAATAAGGTCCTGTTCATAAAACTGCGATGTGACGTCACATCGCACGAATCTGCGAGCTCGCACAGTGCATCGCAAGAATTTGCGAATTGATTCGCATTATACATTTCTACGATAATACCTTCAAATTATGTCACCTTGTCACTTGTCACCCGAATTGTGGAAGGGTTCTGCCTTGGCGCTCGAAGTCGCATCGCAAATTTCTGCCATGATTTCTGCGTTGCGAATTCGCAACGCATCGCATTGCAGCTTTGTGAACAGGGCCTAATATGGAAATCACTAAGGGATAACTCATTAACCAAATGCGAAATTCAAAAGATAAAAGTCCTAACCTAAGTCTTTTCAAATTCAGTGCATAAGATTTAAGAGTCCCTTAATTTAAAGTTCATTAATGCATATTGTAGAATGTTTATGTACAATTTTCTTTTTTTTACAGATTACTGAAACATGGAATAATTTATGACTTCTTCACCGTTAAAAATACCTACCTAATTCCCACGGGAAAACAAATTTAGCCGCCTCAACGGTAAAACCACTGGGCGAAAAGCTAGTCAAACTTAATTGCCGCATTCCATAAAATGTTTCAAAAACATGCAACAGACTGTGAAAGTTTTGAAATCTATGAGTTGATTGAATTATTTCCGAATCGCCTGTTACTGAAATAGGTAGGTAGGTACAGGAGGATATGGTTTTAAATGAACGTTGCGAAAAAAGGAACTAAGGGGCATGGCAAATAGGAAGCGGTGCGGCGCGGGCAAGGCGGAGGAGGCACGTCAATTTGGTATGTAATTTACGTCTGCGCAGCGCAGCTTGATTTGAAGTTTCTATACAAAAACGACGCATTGGCGACGCAATGGCGCCGCACCGCTTCCTATTTGCCATGCCCCTTGACTATGACAGCAGTAAAAAAATTGCTGCTGTAAAAACTAGCTAAGGGTTTCGAGGGTTTCAGTGTATTGGAATTTAGGCAAGGGGTTGACAAGCCATCACTATAGCAATACATAATCATCTGAATTAACACTAAAAACTTGTCAGACGTGGCGGAATGACCGTTGGATATAAGAATTTGTAGTCCCCGTCCACGATCATTTAAAAAATTGTCGAAGTGTAACGAGTAACGGCATAGAGTCACGTCACAGCCTTTCATTGAACGAACGAACGAATGAGAGAAGGAAGAAGTCGTTCACAAAGAAATTCGTTCAAAAACGACAAAAACGCAGGTCAGGCAAATGCTGCAAAATTTAGGCCTTTGTAAGATTTTAAAACGTAGAGAAAGATTTTGAATTCAGATAAGATCGTATCGTATCGTAAGGCTCTATGCTCTAAGGCAAAATTTTAATTCCTGCTACTTTCATTGTTAATTTTTTTCATCACATTTTGCATATTTTCTCTCAGTCTGACAAATATGTAAGACTAGCTTTCCGCCCCGCGGTTTCACCCGCCGCTAAAAGTTTTCCCGTGGGATTGAGTTCCCGCGGTAAAAAGTTGTTTTTGTCCTTGATCAGGTTATTGTCATGTAGCTGTTAGTATGACCACATCTAAAAGATTCTTTTATTTCTGTGTGAGTGTGATATTTTTCGTAGTAAAAAGCTGATATTGCTACGCACGCGCATCGCACAGTGAGCGTAGCTTTCTAATAGTGAAAGAATTTTAAAAATAGGTCTATTAATTTTCGAGTTCAATGATGACAAATAAAGAAACAAACAAATAAACTAACATACATACACAACACATATATACTTACAACTCTTTAATTAATGTATTAGTGATGGATGATAATGCTCGAAAGAGGCAAGCACCATCCCCTATTCTTTGTTACCACGTATCTCAAAAAAGGCTGAACCTATCGAGTGGGATATCAAAAACAATGGTAGTTAAAAGGATAGTACAAAAATATATTTTTTGCAAGATTCTTTCAACCCCTTTTCGTTGATTTCTACTAACCAAAAATTACTCATTATGATGAGTAAATTTCGTAAAATTGGTACCTATCTCGATGCATCTTATAATTTCGTTGTGCTCTTAGTTCCACATCAGATTAACTTAAAATATCAAAATAGATATATGTGTGCCTATAAAATTTGAGGAGTTTCCGTCATTTCTCATGGATCCCACGATCAAAATTAGATTTTGCTGGACGGGGAACTAACATTGAAATATACCCTTTCTAATAAAAAAAAGAATCTTTCAAATCGGATAAAATAAATTACGGAATTTTGAGGTAACATAGGTACATAAAAAAAAAACGTACATCCTTATTGAGAACCTCCTCCTTTTTTTATTTGAAGTTGGTTAAAAAAAGTTAGTCTGGTTCGATGACGTTCTAATTTTAAAATTTAAAATCTGTCAAATTATCAAAACACAAATTTGCTCTAAGAAGTTCTTGAATAAAAAGGTTTGCAATGGTTAGAAATCAAGAAAAAGAGCTGTTGATATTATTACAAACTTTCATCACCTAATTTAACCCCTTAAGGATAAAAAATCCAAAAACTCTGATACACTTGTCCATTAATTTTTGGTTATTAGCCTAAACACAAAATTATAAGATCCTTACTACAAAACTGACGGAGTTTCCATACAAACTTCCATCCCGTATTTAACCCCTTTAGTGGTAGAAAATCCAAAAACGCTGAAACACGTATTCATTACTTTTAAATCATTAGCCAAAATACAAAATTTTAAGATCCTAACTGCAAAACTAACGGAGTTTCCATACAAACTTCCATACCGTATTTAACCCTTTTAGGGGTAGAAAATCCAAAAACGCTGAAACACGTATTCATTACTTTTAAATCATTACCCTAAATACAAAATTAGAAGATCCTACGTTCAAAATTGACGGACTTTCATACAAACTTCACACCCCCTTTTTACCCCTTTAAGGGGGGAAAATCCAAAAATCCTTTCTTAGTGGTAGGTTTCGTTATAAAAGGAACCTGCTCTCCATATTTCACGATTCTAGCTTTAGTAGTTTAGGCTCTGCGTTGATGAATCAGTCAGTCAGTCAGTCAGTCAGTCAGTCAGTCAGTTAGTCAGTAAGGACAAACGATTTTATAAGTTTAGATTTTGGAACAAAGATAGCTATAGCTATCTTTATAATCTGTTCCGTGGTAAGATAATACAACTATTTACCCCCCTTTCCAGTTTCACTGAAAATTATACGCCTCATTAAAATAACAGTAGTATCTTTGTTTTTTTTTTGGGGATATTTTTAGCGCTCACAAATGCTATTTTTATTTCATATAATAACAGTAGTCTCATTAAAAATCTACCCCAAAATTAAACTTAGTCACTTCAAAATACAGAAAATAATTAATAAAATATATTGTTGCAAAAGTGAGCTTATAACTCTTCAAAGAAATCTCTTCCAGCCAACGGATGTGTTGTGAGAGATTTTATATTTAATTTTGGGGCAACATAATATAAATATGATAAAAATATAAATTTGACAAGCTAGAGTCTGTGCGAAAAGAGAAATTTAAGGACGCGCATTTGTATTTAATTAACTGTCGCTTGGTCCTGTGAGGATTATGCCCAAGTCTTTAACAGTAACTTTCTACATTAAATTTTTAGAGGTTTTAGGTCAAAGATCCAGGCAAAAACACCACGCAACCAGCCGTGGGCTAATTAATACAAATGTGCGCCCTCCGATTCTATGCCTGTTCTTTTTTCGCAAACAGTAAATCACTCGGTCAAACGGTTCGACACACAGCAGCGACAGTGATCAGACGTGTTTTCTGCACATTTTTAATTCATTTAAATAATAACAATAGTGTCAACATAACTTCCGCAATTGTCAGCGCGCGACAAATGTGCACGTACTGTAAGTGTGTCAGTGCGAAATGTTTGTGTTAAATTTTTACCTCTAAGACATGAGTGCGAACAATAGTCCGTTTACTCGGAGCTCTTTAACACACCGAAGTCCTCCGGAGCAACGGGAACGAACAGCGCCTACCACGATGGATACCGAGGTGAAAATTGTGTCGACTCCAGAGATAGAGCACTTTATTTCTCTAATCCAGCACAGCCTTGATGATATCTGCTCTATATCAAACGAATCGACCAAAAAACTAGATGCTGACCAAAAACAACGGATAAGCACCCTATCTAGAAACGTTCTCGCGGGGGTAGCGCAAATGGCTGTCCAATATCAGGCTGTTAAATATAAATACCTGGCGGCTAACCATCAACTCAACAGCCGTAAAGAAGAAAATGAAATAGTTGCAAAAATAGAAGACCTGAAACTGAGCATGATATCTGCCCCGACCACAACAGCACAGCCCAATTTATCTTTTGCCGATGCAGTCAAAACTAGAACCAACTCTGTTGTTCGCCCCTCAAGCACAAGCAGCATTGTCATTTATCCAGAGAATAAGGCGAAAACTAGTGAAGAGACCAAGAAATTAGTCCAGACCCTAATCAAGCCAGAGGAATTAAAATTGCATATTCGTGGTGTAAGAATGACCAAAAACGGAGGAGTTATTATAAGCACAGATAGAAAAGATGACTTGGATAAGATAAAAAAAACTGAGACCCTTAAAACCTCAGGGTTGACATTTAAAGAGACCACCAAAAAATGTCCCCGAATTATCCTTCTAGGTGTGCCTTCAAATACAACGGAAGCTGAACTTAAGGACTGCATCTATGAGCAGAATATTGCGGACAAGCACCCAAGTTTTACGAAAGAAAAAACAATTAGCTCAATCAAGCTGAGTCATAAATCAGGACGAAAGGATGCTCCGGCATGCAACTTTATTCTGGAAGTTACGGCTGACGTAAGGAAAATCCTTATTCAGCAAGGGCGCATTTTTATTAATTGGACCTCCTGCCCCGTAAAAGATTTCACCCTAGTGACCCGATGTTTCAAATGCCAACAGTACGGTCACTCAGCCAAATTTTGTCGAGACACCGACTCTACATGTGGCCATTGCGGCCATATTGGCCACAGTATTAAGGAGTGCACCAAAAAGGAACAACCGGAAAAGTGTGCAACCTGCCAGCGCTTTAACAAACCAAGCTCCCACAAGACTGGAGATGAGACATGTCCAGCAAGGAAAAGCGCCGAAATGAGACTCCTGAACTCCATAGACTATGAGGGCGCCTAGGGCGCCGCGCCTCTTGCGTATATATAATCAGATCTGCTGCATACCTAAATTTTATCGCGTATAATGACCTAGTTCCATCTTAACTTTTTCCGACTAGAAACAGAAACTGCTTAGACCACATTTTAGCCAAAACAACGTATCCGCTTAAAACATTAGACATTACTCAACATCGACCTTGACTGACCACAATGCGGAAGTGCTGAGCATGCAAAAGACTCTTTCTAGAACAGATATCAACTTTAAATGCACAAAACTAAATTACAACACTGCAGCACTCGACATTGAAAAGTTGGATATAATATGACCCCAATATTTGACATGACCGATGCAAATTTTGCTATGGACTTCCTTATTTTATCACCTCACTTACCACTATAAACATAGTTGCCTAGCTTTACATTTCTTTTTTTACTGTCCACTAACACATAGAAATAAGAAAATACGAACACAAATTTTATAAGAGTAAATCAGTAATTAGTATATTCTTCACAAACATTAGACCATAAGTAATTACAATTTCGACCATATTTTTGATCACTAGTGTGAGATACCTAAGATACAGGTAAATATTTACTTAGTTTAGGTATCAAAACACTAATTTTCAGATTTTAATTAAGTTACCTATGTCCTACCAACTGTAAATCATACAGCCTGTTTACATACCTTCATTTAAATAAGTAATTTAAAAATTAATAAGTTATTTGATATTTTATACTAGTCCGTAAGTAATAATTGTAAACATTTAAGAAATAAAAATAAATTATTATTATTATTATTATTATTACTCTACTAAAAACCTATGC
Source organism: Scrobipalpa atriplicella (assembly GCA_029255725.1). NCBI lineage: Eukaryota > Metazoa > Arthropoda > Insecta > Lepidoptera > Gelechiidae > Scrobipalpa > Scrobipalpa atriplicella. Next base: position 43,496 of record JARACY010001183.1, on the reverse strand, counting down.
TAACTACACCACCACCATAGCAAAAACAATCCTCAATCCACCGCAACGTTTCAGCGGTGTTGTTAAGCGGTCGTCAGGCCGTTTATACGTTTATTAGGAAAATATTTGTATGCGGTGTATAACCTGCCATTGTAGCACTACCGTAGGCGCAGGCCATAAGCGGCTATTTATAGAGCTAGAAGCTGAATTAGGCTGAGATAAGCAAGATTACAGTCAGTTCACACCGTTAAGCGACGCGACGTAAAGCTGCTTGAAGATTCTTCTCATTGCACAGGGAATGTCAGGCGTGACGCGAGGTTTTCGAGTTCTGTCAAAAAATGTCTATCTTTTTGCATACTAAATGAAATGCTCGCTATTAAAACGTGCACGTCACGTCCCGTCGCTTACAGGTGTGAATTGACCCTCAGGCTTTGCGATTCTTTATGAAATCACCTCTGATACGGGGTAGGCAAAACGTCAGCGGCCTACTAAAACTCGTTGACTATCTTACAAAATATTGATCGCAAGATGTCAAAGTTACATCTCCTTGAAGTTTCAAGAAAGCTGACTGAGCTATACGAATTGAGGATTGGGGGGGGGGGGGGGGTGAGAGCAATCTATCAGCTAAAGGTAGAAAGTGCGAGTAAACCTGACAGTTTCAACCATGTCTTACATGAAAAAGGTGTAACAAATAGACTTCCAGTTAGATGTGGTGAGGTCTTCTCAAATTGAACATACCTACTTTTCCGGGCATAAAACTGATAAAACAATGCTATCGATTTGGTGAGAACACGACTTAACTAAATTTTAACTAAATTTTTCCGTCCGTTTCTCTCTTATTTTACTAGTGTATATTTCTGAACTAATCTTTTTTGTGCGAAATTTTCACATGTTATGCCTAAAATTTAGAAATTGACCTTCCAAAATGGCCGACGTAGCAGCTATAAATAGAACATCGATGCTCTATCAACCCCACTAGGGAATACAGGCCTGTGTTTATGTTATGTAAAAGTTTAATAACCTGCATTGTAGGTGAACTGGCTCCTGCTATTTATAGACTATGAGCTAGATTCAGCTATGATAAGCGGGATTAGGCTTTAGCTATGCGCTATGAGCTCATAAATATACCCTGTGAACTTATGCCGATAGTGTTGTCCAATTACTTTAGCTAATCAGCTATTTATGGGCGTAGCAAAGATCTAATGATTGTGTGGATGGAGCTTGCTTCAATAAAACAATGTGCTAGGTTGAGATATTTTATACCAAGTGTAAGGGACTGCATACCAGAAACTGATAGGGGTTGCTCAGTCAACGAAACTGAACAATTTTCAGTAGGAAATTCTTTCAGGAAATGAAAATATTTTTGGGTGGTAATTTTTTAATGGAGTATCAGTCCCTTACACCAAGTTCTGATAACTTTTACGTGCTGATTTTATTTTATAAAGCAGTTCCGAAAATTAAAATGATCCATGCTGTCGGATGGGCTTGTAAATAGTAGGTCCCGCGCCTGATTTCTCTCTGGTCTTGTCAATTAATCAGTCCTATCAGAATAAAAGATTGAAGGAATAGAGAGTGCATTTGTGTTGTGCGCAAACACTTGGGCACTAGAAACTAGATCTCTGGGAGATTGGCCGCCACTATTGAAAATCGGTTGGGAGGACTATTATTATAAGATGCCGTGTCTACTATTGATAGGTCTTTGGATATTATGAATAAATTATCAACAAGTGTCTTTAAAGGGCTACAGTTGACGTGAGATAATCTGTGGCATTACGGAAATTAATTTGTATACACAAATAATATGTAGGTCATGTTGATAAATAAGTACTTATTTTGAGTATTTTAACACTATGATAATGATAATAGATACAGTACACTATTACCATAGGTAAAAAACCCTAATCCGAAATAATCTATGCAATGCAGTGAAAAAATCAAAAAACCATATCGCCAAACTCTGTTAGACCATGTATTATTTATAGTATAGACTAAAGCTCACTTTGTCTTCACCTACATAATAAAATGAACGGTAATTTGTGTGTGGAGCGAGTTTATTTGAATATCAAAGTTGAATTTCAGTCAATGGCAAAATACTGCATTTTCATTTAAATCGGTTTCCAATGGTATCCCATTTATTATATGAATTGTCTGGATTTGGTCTAGCTAGCGTGAGTTACGTAAATCTGTGGCATTAGATGGTAACATCGATGATAGATAAAATAAAAAATAAATTATGTAGACATACCGAGTAAAATTTAAATGATTCTAGAGGAAAAAGCGGATAGTTCTTCTTAGATACGAGTAGGTCAAATAAATTGCCCTGAAATGCTGTTATGTAAAGTTGACCCGTGTTCCATAATTTAGATGCAGTTTGATAAGTTCAACAATTCTGCTTTTTAAAAATTTCAATGAATAATTTTACCTTGTACAAAAAAAAATAACTTACTTGCATTCACGATTTTGTTTTGATGTTCAATGATAATACTTACTCGTAATTATATACTTCTTGTATATAGTAAGTACTATACATCAAATTGTAAATTGACTTTTATTATTCCTTAGTTTCTCCGGACCGCAGTACCCGGTAATTTGGGGCATACGTGGGGCCGAAACCAACTGCCAACACGCAGAGGCCTTTCTGTACCAATTTATGTATTGTTATTTGTACATTCAGTAAATACTCGCTCCGTCTGCATTATATAATATAAATATTACCAGAGCTATTCCTACTCTTTTCGATGGAGCTATTCTCAAGTAACTTCTTAAAATGTTGTGTGTAATAAGGCCGTTTAACTTGAAAAGGTTTGACTAGTACGCAATACTTATGCATGTAAAAGATACTGGATTAAGGAGAAGAAAGTTTCATAAATATGATAAATTAATTGTTCGAGTTCAAAATTTGCACAGCACATAAACAAAAGAATACCTACTTCGTAATAGAACCTGAAAAAATATACAATTTAAAAAGTAAAATCCACTCACCTGAAAAAATAGGCAGAAACACACCCATTGGTAGTACTTGTAGATCTTCCTGTCACTCATATCTTCCTTCCCTTTCTCTCTGGAGTTGCCGATGCCCGGGTAAGGCACCTCCACACCAACCTTCTTGTTGAAGAAACTCTTCAGGGTATACGTAGAATGGATCCAACAGTAGGTGTTTAGAACGTCCTCAGGAATGTCCTTCGTGTGGATACAGTCAATCGGGTTCCCAACGTATTGACGAGTTGTCACGATTAGGGAAAACGAGATGAGTAGTATGACTGTTATAGAATAGTGGAGTCTAAATACTGGCGAGTCGATGTGTACATAGTTCACTTTAATCAGATTCTTTAGCCCGCGGAAAACGTCTAACATTTTAGTACTTTAAGTCTCTTCTTGTGAACGCCTTGCACTAGCATTATTTTTAAGCTATTATTGTTTTGAGCACCAAGATTTAAATACTTTTTTTAAGGTTCGAGTTCGTTGTGTTAAGGCACTTTGTCTGGCAGTGTTGGTTCGTTTATTTCCGCCTACGTTGGTGGAACTTTTTTGGTATTTTTATGAAGTTGAGTAGCGATATCACTTGAGTCATGTTTTCTTCGTTTCATTATTGTTTACACTGGCACCATTATCTATTTGGACACATTTTGTTGGTTTTAGGAGATCATGGACGTTAAAGAATAGAGCTGAAATTTTATTTCTTTACTTTAGTTGATGCAAAATAACACATTAAAAACGGTCATGAGTCCTAAAAGCTACTATTTAACAATAATGCCTGCCTGAATGTTGCTAAATCAAGTTTCTGATAAATTTGAACACTTCATAAATACTGGTCAAATATTTACGAACTGTCATTTTATAAATCACGCTGTACTTGCTTATTTCTTTTTGTGATGAAACAAGATTTCGTGAACAATAAAAAAATAAGCATTCATTCATTTTTATTATGGAAAAATTTAGTCTGACTAGGTCAATGACCATCTTTAATAACATCTTGCACCAACTACACAAGGATCGGTTAAAACGCTGCCGAGTCTAGGGGCACTTCGATTTGGCGATTAGCGACACAAAGAGGAGTCAAACTTGGTAATAGGTTCCATTTGAGGAGTGTTCCTAACAGCTGTGATAACAGCTGACTATCAATATGACGTATGAGTCTGGAGGCTGCGCTGGGATGTCATTGTCTTTGCCTAAAACATTGTTTACTTTGGTTTTTGACCCTAAATTGGCTATTGGTAATGGTCATAGTATGAGCATGTGACGTTTAAAATTTTATACGACACAAGCTTTTTGACTCAAATCGTATTATGAGTATGACCAGAGAAAAAATATTGATTCAGTGTTACACATTACCTACTCAGATAATTACAAATTATATAAGACGTCTACTGAAAAAAAAAAGCCTATAGATATTGTAAAAGCAAAATAGACAAAAGAAGCACATACTTCTTACAAAACATCTTCATTTCAATGAGAAAGCTATAACAGCTGAAACTCATTCCGAGAACAAAACGTTTTTAAAACGTTCAAAGAAATTCACGAAACTTGTTGAACACATCGTTATATCACTGAAACTATTATAAATCTCACTAAGTCACAATACAATAAATCATACGACAAAATCAGCCATTAACCAACTTATTACTGCTATATATAAATAAAATTTCAACTTTATTGAACTAGACATAAGTTTGTCAACAGGTTACAGCGACAGTAAATTTTGATTATTAGAGCAGTCAGATGAAAGAAAGAAGAATATCTATTCTATTATGTTTAAAAATACAATAGTCAAATGTAGTATCAAACAACTACATGAGAGCGAAATATTGTGTGTGTATGTGTCTACGTTTGTACTTCCTTCACGATAAGACTACTGAATGAAATTGAATAAAATTTTGTACACGGTTTTTTTTTTTAAATAGCCTATAGGTCGTCCCACTGCTGGGCAAAGGCCTGCCCTTTGTCTCTCCAGGCGTCTCTATTTGCAGCCTCTGTCGAAGATCTAAAATTACTATCAAGCTACTCTCTACCGCGGGAAAACACCTCTTTTCTACACGAGGAAACTTATTTAGCCACAAGAGAAACCGTGGGATGGAAAGCTAGCTTTTCAAGAATAGAACGAACTTTGGAGATATTTAGTGACATAATAGTGGTATAACGGCTTCATTTGTCGCTTTAATAGCTCTGAACTGCGATAATTTTAGCCAATTATTTGGTTGGATTTATATCTAACTAAATCAACTTTATTTACGGAATTTCACAAAATATGTGACAATATTTTTGGTTATTTTATTGTACAGGAATTTTAAAGGATCACACAATGTTTTGATATGAAAAGGAACTATTAATTTATTTTTATCGGAAAAAATGCAAACGTTGAAAGAAACTCCCCAAATAAAATAATCATCATCAAATAAATAGGATAATAGCATATAGTTTATTATGGCTTGTTATAAGTTGTTTGGGTTATCAACACATCACATAAATTGTGCCTTAAATTTGCTATACCCAAAAAGAAAAAAAATTGTAGCTTTTATATTTAAAGCAAATACGCAATCAAGTCACATATCGATCACAGAAAGTGTCCATAAATTTTCATTTAGAATGAAAATAAATTTTCGATTAAATAGAATCGCCAATAAAACTAAATCAGACTCGTAAAAATCGATTTTAATGATCGATTAATGAAGTCATCCTAACTCTCAGTGTTTTAGTACCAAAATGTGGTCGCCAGATATCTGCGCCTGCGCCTTGACATCATTGTGTTTCGAATAAAATAAATCCGTTTTAATGACTTTTAATGAATAATTTGTTACTGTAATAAATATTTTGTAAGAACTTAGAGTTCCAGTAATAATTTTCCATATGTTTTGATCCATATGTTTTGATCAAAAACCAGGATTTCTTTAGGATTATGACAAAAACATAAATTTCTTTATCAGGATTATGTCACACTCCGAGTTTAGATCCTAGTTTTTTTTTTTTACAAAATCCAGATTTCATCATAATTCTGCGACATATAAATTTTTGATGCTCAATACAAAACAAATTATAGGTACGCAATTACATTCTACGTTATATCTACTTGGTTGCCTCGAAATAGATTGTCAAAGACGACCTTGTTTCCTCTACATTTCCATTCATTAATCCCTAGAAGTTTATTCCCCATACACTAATAAATAATTTCTTTCATCAGACCATTTAAAATGCACCATTTATCACAATTAACTAGAGCTGTAGTAACTCCTTATGACCGGAAACTACCGGACGTGTAGCTAACGACACGGATAATTTATACTTTGCCTCTTCAAAGCTGAGGTTTTTAAAAAAAATACCAATAAATTTATTGCTAATCCTACGGTACGGTTTTATGAATCGCGGTGGAGTAAACTTCAAAGATGAGTTTTTTTTTTAATTTGTTTAATTTGATTTGATCTTATGAATCAGATATATATTTTTATACCGGGTGTAAGGGACAGCGTACCAAAAACTGATAGGGTTGCTCAGTCCACGAAAATAAACAACTTTCACCAGTTTTTTTTTTTTTTGAAAAATGATAAAAAATAATTTGGTTCTTCCATACAAATTGCCTGATCAAGGTGTGGTCATTTTGTAAGAAAATTATACATCATTTCCTGAAAGATTTTCCTTGCGAAAGTTGTTCATTTTCTTTGAGCTACCCCTATCAGTTTCTGTTATCCTGTCCCTTACACCCCGTATAATCAAATCGTTGTGGTAGTAGACCATTCAATGTTCCAGAACAATAGATATGTTTAGAAGTACCAGGATGTAATAAAATCCAAGAGTTATTCGCCAGGGCCCCAATGACGCGTCATCACCGTCAGCTGATATACCAAACTTGCAGATATACCAGGCTAGCATATGTTATAGCGATCAAACATGACATGAGCAGAGGTGATTGCCCCGAATATTGTCAAGTCAATTGGAACCCTTTGTTGTGATTATAGAGTCTGATATTGCGTAGGTAATGGAGAGACAGGTACTAGGATATGATACATTATAAATTACGTAGTTTAGAAGCTGTTTCGATAAACATCTAGTGCTATAAATTCGTTGAAGGCACGACTTAACTAAATCTTGACTAAAATTATTGCCGTCCATGTCTGTTCTTTCTTAATAGAAAATGACAGGAATAGACTTATACTAGTTATAGTTAAGTCGTGATTTTTGTAACTAGGAATCGCTACCTACTTCTTACTTATACTTCCATGCCAGACTGCGAGTGATAGAAAAACATAGAATATGTCAGCTACATCTCTTCCCGGGCATGTTGTAAAAACTAGCTAAGGGATTCGATGGTTTCAGTATATTGTAATTTAGGCGATGTGCTGACAACCTGTCACTACAGAATATAAAGATCCATCTAAAATATTAGTTTATTAGTTTATTATTACATTAGGGATAAAGGCGTGATTGTATGTTTGTATTATCCTAGAAAACGAATGACTTTTGACTACAGTTGCATTTTAAATCTCGTTATATCTGGAACAGGCAAGTTATTTCCGGATTTGTTCCTTATAAAGCAAGCATCTATAAACTTTTAAAAAGGAAGCTCTCTATCTTAAGAATGGATCGTTGTATAACTTGGGAGCTAAAAATGAACGAACGAAATGTATTTGGTGGATACGAGTTATTTGTTTGTATTCTTTTTTTACTATAGAATACCTGGCTACTTATGGAACTTGGAGTAGTAGTCTTTTCGGGAACTGGTCAAAACAGGCAATGGTCTTAACAAACAGTGGTCAAAATAACCTTTGGTCCTCAACGTCAAAAAGGCTTCGATACAATGCGAAAAATGAAGAAGCAGCGCAAGATATTTCTTTATCAAAACGCGACAACATGCGCTATATTATAACGGTAGATTTTTTAAATTACCAAAGTTTTAAGAGCTTTAGACCGTGATAATGTGGTTACATTTTCTATGGAAAATAAAAGGACAAAATAAAAAAAATAGTTAGTAGTAACTATGTTCTATAGAGAAAGTTAGTCTAAAAAGCCCTTAAATTTTTTTTGGCGAATGATAAATTTCGCTTTATAAATAAAGGCAATTCTGTACTGGTTCTTGTTCAGTTCACGTAGATCGCTAATGGTCGTAGCACTACCAGTGCTAGTGAAGGATCAATATTTTTGGCGGGGAAATATCTCTGCGGTTGCGGATACCATTCCAATAGTCACGCGAAAACTTACAGCTTAATAATAAAACACGCGAGTTAGCGCGTGATTGGCCCGCCGCTGTACGACAAGCTACCTATTGACTTGCAGAATGAATCATGTGACGAAACATTTAGACGCCGACTAAAAAACCTTTTATTGGAAAATGCATTTTACTCTGTAACAGAGTATATTAATTGTAATTTTTAATTTAAGTTTAATTTTTAATTAATATATAAATTTCCATTTCCATACTAGTGACATGAATTTTAAATTGTTATTAATATTAATTATTATTCCTTTTTCTTTTATTATTATTTGACATTTTATATTATTTAATATTGTATACTCTTGACGATCACATTACGGATGACATTATTTGTATTGATATATTTTAATTTAATTTTGAAACCTGTAATCGTGAAATAAATTAACTGAACTGAACTGAACTGTTACTGTGTGTCTGTGTATTTTCCTTTACACTGTCAAGTGTACCTTACAATTATCGAAAGAGAATTTAGCTGGTTTTGCGCAAAAATTGACGTATGTTTTCTTGTAGGTACATACATTGTTTCTAGATGTTCAAAAACCTCACGAAAAGCTTTGTCTAATTTAACTGAGCTATAAATAAAATGATATTTTACATACGTGCAATTGAAAAATGTATGCAGACGATCTATTTTTACAAATCCGTACAAATTTACGGTTATAGGTGCCATAATTTATACTGAATTGGCTTATGAAGACTTTATGTAAATCTTTAACAATGAAATCATGGTATAGAATATCCTTATTTCTCATGTTTTTAAATAAATAGCACTGTGAGTGCTAAAATGTAAAAAAAAAATAACACATTATACGTTTTTTTTTTTATAACACATTTGCTCGTAAAGGGTCTCTTACTACACCAATTCCAATATTGTATTGTATCTTATTACGTACTTGAGCGTAATCGTAATGTAAAATGCACGAGTGCTGTAAAACACACGAGTTTTTTTTTTAATTAGGTAAAACGCACGGTTTATCGAACGGTACTTTTTTTAATCTTAGCAAAGAGTTTTTATGGCAGAAAAGTGGTCAACATTTTATAAATAAAATAAACTTTGGGAGATAAAGTATAATAAAATTAACATTTAATTCTTTGATTTAATTAATTTTTACAATAAATTACAACCATTTTATCAGTAACAAAAAAAAAAAAAATATTAATTTAGTTTATTAGTAATACTGGCTGGTTTTTTGTGGTTTGCCTTAAAAAAAAAGCGCTGCGCGATATATTCTACGTAATCTGGGGTACGTTCAGAAACGCTCGATCGATCGAAATTTAACCTGTTTAAAAATTATATTGCCCGTTCAGAGACACCTGGCAGACGAAATTTCGACTAGGTTAATTTTTATCCGGCCCGTTCAGAGGCGCACCGGAAGTTAGGTTTTATCTGACAGCAGCTAAGGTGCACGTTCAGTGCGTCCCACTAGTATAAGATTCGATCGGTATAAATATCGAACTGGGTCGACTGAACGTACCCCTGTGGATGCGCGCGCATCGCTAATTTGTGAACGAGTAAAAATTATTCCTCGCTTTTTTTCTTTTCGCTGTATTGTTTTAATTTTTTAGCTATTTCCTCGCAAATATGTTATAAAACGTCGTACGACATACGTGCGGTTTGATAATTACAGCCTCTGCTTTCTTGTAGCCCTCGCCTACGGCTCGGGCTAGCAATATCGCCTCGGCTGTAACTATCAACGCACCGCACTTGTATCGTAATGTACTATTACGTTTTAGCACCACGCACCACGTACCAATGTGTTTTTCGGTTTTCGAATTTCATATGAAAGTTTATTCGGCGCTTTTACGGTGAAGGAAAACATCGTGAGGAAACCTGCACACACCTACGAAGAAATTCAAAGGTTGTGTAACCTAATCTAGGATTGGGTCTCGTTTCCCTTCTGGGTTACGGAGGTCAGATGGCAGTCTCTCTGTGTAAAAACCAGTACCCTCGTTCGATTCCCTTGATTAGGTAGCCGACCCCGTAAAATACGGGAAAAAAGGCTAGGAAGTTGATGAAAACAACTAAAGATTATTTTCTAAAATATAAGAAACAACAACTCAAAAACTCAACCATAGACACTAATTTCGCCTCTCAGGACAAGATCCGATCTAGCCCAGTTGGTTAAGGCGTTGGAACGGTATTCCAGAGACGCAGGTTCAAATCCTGTCTACGGTTTAATTTTTGATTTATTGTTTCTCATATTTTAGAAATAATGTAGCACTTGTTAGTGCAAAAAACACATATAAAAAAAACAACTAAAGATAGTCATGGTAATACAAAATACAAAAATACCAAAATTCTTTATTTAGCTTGAAACACTTTCTTTTTAATGAATCCACATACATACACAAATCACGCCTTCATCCCTAGAGGGGTAGGCAGAGCGTAAACGACCTAAACAAAGGTCGTTCCGCCACGTCTGACAAGTTTTGAGGGTTATTCCAGATAGATCTGTATATTGCTTTAGTGACGGGTTGTCAGCCCATCGCCTAATTACAATACTGAAACCCTCGGATCCCTTAGCTGGTTTTTACAGCATGCCCGGGAGGAGATGCAGCTGGCACATTCTATGTTTTTCTATCACTAATGAAATGGTAATGAATCCATTGCAGGTAAAACTAAAACTGACGACATGACCTAACGAACCTGCCGGCCATTTTTTATTACGCAGCAGAGATATAAATTTTCCCAACCGTCCTATGGCTTTACGGACTTTTTACTTTTGCCTTTTTTAAATAGAAGGAAATGCGATAAATACAAACATCACGTGTAGGTATCTCAATATGATAACATTATTATAACAGGAATTTAAGTAAACTTATATAAACATATATATAAACATAAATATTAAGCTGATGCGATGAAGAGAATCTGTTTCAAAACATAAACCCGTATAAAGCGGTTATCGAGAGGCAAATATCCAAGCATATTTAAAAAAAGTTCAAGAATACGCGATGTAAAGAGGCGGCTCAAAGCGATAGGACAAGAGTTGTGAATGAATAACGTTTTGTATAATTAGAGCGTGTGTCAGACTGTCAGTGGGTGCTTTGCCAAGACTTATCTCGTTTGCTTGTCAGTGGTTAGGTTGACTAGATTGAGTAGGAAACTAGGATTTAGTATATTCGTGAAAAATTGGCATTTAAGATGCTATTTTATGTTTTTACACATGAAAATAAACATTCATATAGCCAAGCTTTTGTCACTTACGGATAAAAGCCCACTAAAACGCAGTTTCGCCACGTCGTCTGTCTGTCAAATACTTATTGAGGATAATTTCAAATGGAATTAATGACGGGACCACCCGTGACCACAGCCCATCGCCTAAACCTTTGACTACTTCTTCTGATTTCTACAGCATGCCCGGGGATGATTTTCAATTTCCAAACTTTATACTAACAAAACTTAATTTTGTTGATTTATTCTAACAGAACTGATGTAAATGATTGTCACACTACACAACATTAAATACCAAAGTGACAGCGATGAAGATTATAAAACGCTCCTCATATTATTATAAACTCCAGCGATTATAATACAGTTCTATTCTGATGTGATTTCTTCTCCACAAATAGTGTGACACACTTTTGCTAGTTCACGTCCACCAGACTTCAATGCTGGATCTAAATCGATTTAAACAAATATGATAATTTCTTCTCTAAGTTTTTTTTATTTAGAATTGACCACTGAGACTCTATTTTCATCGGATAATTAGATGTACAATTTCCTACTTTTTTCTTGGCAGGTCAGTACTTGAGCCACTTGAGTTGAGATGTCAAAATTTAGATTTTAAAGCAGAATAGTTTGACATCAAAAGTTGACATATCAACAAAAGGAGAACATAATTTATGTTTGACATCACATTAAGGCCCGTATTAATAATCAGCTCTCAAGAGTGACAGCGAGTTTGAGTTCGTATCAGAAATGTCATTCCAGTACAAAATTACCTGTCAAATCCGCACTCAATATTGCTCTGAATCTTGAGATCGCTTTATAAATACGAGCCTTATTTTTGACGGTTCCTAGGTTCCTACGCCGCACAATCAGTAATGGACGAATATTATTATCATGGCGTTTCTTATGGGCGTTTCAGCAAAAGTGTACATAAAATACACATTATGACATTCGACAGTTGTCATTGCCTTTGTTTCAAATTTGTTAGAGCACCTTTACAGTTTATACTACTCTCTATTTTCTATTAAATCACTGTTCAAGATGTTTACAAACAGTCACCAGCGCTTAGCAGCTAATAGCTCGTCTCCATTGATAAATGCACTCCATTAAAACTAAATACCTTCTGAAGCAGCAGTTTTATCACCAAACGAGACGTGAGGGGCGAATCCAGAGGAAATCTGCATTTTCAATTAATTTGGATGTCGTAAATTTTGATGGACATCGAACTGGATTAATTGATTGAAAAAAAAAAAGCAATTAAACCATTTGATAAAACAAGAGAAATCAAGATTGGAAAGTGTGTGTCTGTCTGAATATAAGAAGAGTATATTTTCTAGTATAAAAACTAAAACCAAAAAGTTAACATTTGCTAATATATTAAATAAATAAATACTATTTTTATATCTAATTGACTACGATCGCAAATTTTGTGACTTTGGGAAATCAATCTAATAAATCGAACATCCTTGTTTGGTATAAAAAATATATGCTTTGACTTGTAGAGGGTGAAACATTAACTTCCAAATAATCATACTCCATCGTTTGCATATTATTATCTTATTTTAAAACTACTCAAATATTTTACAGAATAGCTATGACAACAAAAGATGTATCATCTACAATAATTTGAAATATCCAAACATGTTTGTCACTATGACAATATATTAATAGAATGTTTCAACTAAAGAACATCTTAACTGAAACAGAAGACAGGATAACGAACACGACCTGCGCCTGCGCTCATAACTCTTCCATATTCAAAGCGGTTGGACGTTTTAATGCATTTATGGTGTTTTTATGTTTGTCCAATTAGGAACCCAAGCTTCTGGAGCCGGCCCTGCTTTCTATAAATATGTACTGAAGACATGGGATATGTCTTGTTAAAAATACACAGCGTGTGATTTGGTCAGGTTGACTGAATCAGGTGCAAAATCGTACATTTCTACAAATAATTTATTCATTTTATTTGTTCAGATTTTATTCAGATTTTGTTTGTAAAGATTTGATTCTGTTAAGTTATAGGTACCTAGATGAGTATGTTATGTTTGTATTTAAGAGGTCAGATAAATCGAAATTAAAAGCCTCTATATGAATTTGGAACTGGCTTGAAAATGGAAAATTATACTAACGCGAATTAAATAAAAAGTACCAAACTCAAATAATATTGTGATAAAACTTATCTTTTATGTCATAAAACAGTCAAATTATTACAAATACACAAATAAATAAGTAGGTACAAAAAAAAAATATATATAAATATAGAGTGACCAAATCAGTAAACCAGCTTTTCAATGAGTATAAATTTAAGGTGAATGGATAACACACGATCGCACCAGAAATGGTAGTATTTTTACTCAACCATAAAAATGCCAATGTTGCCATATCTCCTCCCAAATAAATACCAAAAGTCGTTGACTTGTACAGACGTAAGGAAACAACCCTGTGGTTGCCAAACTGAAACCCCCCCTGTTTTAGGGAGGGGGGGTAACGGAAGTGGAGTAAACAAAACATAAAGTGTCATAAACTGCTGTTGTGATGGGAAGGGAGGATTTTCGTATGCTTAGATAGACGTATTTTCGTATCGATGCTCCATATCTTTCGTGAACATTGTTGCAGGCTTTTACTATTCGGTATCCTAGCAAGTGTAAATAGTACAAGGTCAACCAACATTGATCAATGAACTTAGAATAGAAACATATTTCTTTACAGCAATTTTGATTCTAACGTGTATAAAATCACATTTTGGTAGGAACCTCATAAACTGGGCTATCATTCCCCGGATATCATTATCTATTTGACAAATGTGTTGAGGAAATTGCATATTATCGACAGAACTACAGTCAGCAACACTTTTTCTTGCGAAGTCTCTTACAGAAATATACAATCAATATACCTGTATTAACATTATTGGCATATAGTTTTCATGATAACAATGAACGCTTACAAAATTAAATCTTTACTTTCGTAATTTAAAGTTTGAGAATCTTTGCAATAAAACAGGGATTCTAAACCACATATAAATCTACAGTAATGAACGTACTGCATCAGAATTGAATAAAACAAGCCAGATACTGGGTGTAATGTAAACATGGAGTGAAATTCCGAAGATATAATTTGTGGAGAACAACCCCTGAAACTGAACATTTTTTCACAAGACATATGGTAACTTAGGCGTGGCAATGAATGAGGTTTTTAAAATACAAATACAAATCACTTTATTTCCACACAAATAAATATTACAAAAATGGACACAATCACATAAAATAACAAACTGGTAGGCTCACACAGTGAAAAAAGGTGTGGACACAGCTTAGCTGATTTTAAGTCCATTTTTACATGGTATTGCTCTTGAGTCTACTCTAAAAGATGCAGAGATTGAGTCGATGAGATTCTCCAATGACAAGAGCGCAGTATGTACTAGAGCCATAAATCTACAACACCGAACCAGAATAACCTAAATAGTTGAAGATTTAGAACTTTGATATAATTGTAGATTAAATATAACACCCGGTATATTACCTACATTTATGCATTTAAAAAGAGACTGTATAGAAAGAAGCTATTGATCGAGTCTTTGCTCTCTTAATACCTATATTTATGTTCAAGTGCAATGTAAACAAGGTATGTATATTTGAATTGCAGAGTTATATGAGTGAGTTGAGTACACTACACTGTTAGATGAAGAAATCGATTGTCGAGGAACAACACTATTCTGTCGCGCGATAGTGTCCCATCCCTATTGCGTTTGACAGTTGCCTGTGACGTAGTAGTATTGACCGCGCATCGATAGGCGATCTTTGTAATTCTGGATTACCAAGAGCTTTTTTTTCAAATGTAGAACCTCTTTTAATAGTACATACGTACGTAGTAAGTACTACATAACATAATATTACGCTTATTATTATTACTTAAGCTGTGCTGTATTTTTTTTAAAGTTGGTAATCTTTTGCAGGATTGGCTCTTATGTTTAGGTTCTCTTTCCTTGGCCCTTGGTTCAAATCTAAACAAGAGACGAACGCGTTCTTGAAAAGGTTGCAGTGCCCGCTTATCACCTTTTTCTTGATCGGACAGTTTCTTAAAACGTCAAAGCCGGTCACTATTTTTTATAACCAGTCAGTCGTTTGTTCGACTCGACAACCCACGCAACACAGAAGACCATCAGATGGTCCAAATGCATCTGTGATAAATAAAGGATCATAAATTGATGAAGCATTTTCCGTTCTCAAGAATGTGTACAATAAGCTATTACTGCGGCAGTGAGCAATGTCCGCCAAAAATACTCGAAGCGTCACCTTCCGGATACGACCACGCGACCGGAAACAATGGCATTCGGATTTTAAAGACACTGGATTATAGAGGGGGGTCGATATAATTTAATGAAAAAGAAGAATATGAAAAACATGTTGACCGGTAGTTTTTTTAATGTATTCATGTCAATAACTAACGAAAAGGTTTTCTTTTGTTAGAAATTTTTAGTTTTTAAAAACAGTCACATTGCATTTTTACGACCATTCTTTTTCTTTTGTCTTGTGGGTTTCGAGTGGATTGGACCGATAAACCCTGCTGTCAGAGTTTTGAAACCATGTGATCAAATATGATATTCGAATTTCGAAGGCACTGGATTTAGGCATTAAAAAGGGCGCTTACTATTTCAAATTTTTAAAAAAATAAAAAAAGTTGAGATATACAAACTAGTACCTACCTAAAAAATATTTACGTCAAATTTAATAGTAGATTTTATTACGTGGGAGTAAAATAATATTTTTAAGGCGAGGGCGTTTTTTTGAATCCAGAGCGAAGTGAGGGATTCTAGAGTAGAATCCCGAGCGTAGCGAGGGATTCTAAAGTAGAATCCTGAACGTAGCGAGGGATTCAAAGTACGTCGCCCGAGCCAAAAATATTTTTGCTCCCGAGTGATACACTCTACTTTTCATCCCCCTCTATGAGAAAAAAAGGCGCCTAACTAACACTTGTAAATTTAAATATAATAGAATAAGAATGTTATAGGTAATTTCACTGCTAGAAGACCTCATTTTGAATATTTAATAATTCGTAAAAAGAGTCGAATACACGGGCTCCCTATAAAACCCTGCTGCCCACTCGTGCCGTAGTTCGTGCATTTTCAATATGTTTTTTTTTTATTAGCCGTCGCGCAGTCTAACCAGCCAGTTTACCATTATTTGAATTCGACATCTAACTATTTTGTTTTCACTCCGCGTCAGTCATGCCAAATCAAGAAAAAAGAAAAAGAGGTTCCAAATTCAAAAAGTGCGATTAAAAGTTCTTTTAATCGCACTTATTTTCATAAAGAGGATTAAAATCTCATTTTTACCCGGCTGGGACAGTCTCTAGCAAAGAGTAGAGTAATAGTACCTATGTCGCTTAGAAGCATCAACTTTAGGCGCACTTATATGCGACTAAAGTCGTCGTTTTCGAATAGATGGGATGAAAAAATATTTTTCCAATCGCCGAATAGCAAGATAGCACAGCAAAAAAGTAGGCCGCACCGCAATGCCATAAAGGTTAAATTGATGTACGCATTTTGGTACCAACAGGCTTTCAGGGATTATCTCGCCATGTTTTAGGAGGGTTTAAAAAATCTAGGTTTTTCTAAAAAAATGTCTGCCAAAATCCATGTGAAATACTATTGACGTGGTTAGGTTTAAATTTATGAAATGATTTCTCGCTGAAAATTCTCGTGAATTTCACAGTGCCTAGGAAAACTTTGAAAAATACTACATGAAAAAACTAGACAGAAAAATCTTAGGAAACTTAAAGAAAATAAGGTATTTTCCCTACCGCCGCATAATAATGTTTACGGAACAAGACATTATCATTCAATACATATTACCAAAAATTGTTAACAGCCTCCCAATTAAAGTTCAAAAACAGTATCTTGAAAATAGTAATTATCAAAACAGTTTTAAAAATACTTTATGTCATTAGAAAGTAAGAACTACAATTATGTTTAACAAACAGGTTTTTCCTTGTATGTAATGTATTAAGTTAATTAAAAACTCGTCATTGCCAGACAAGCCTGTGTACGGCTTTTGGAGATGATACTGTATTTTTCTTTGAATGTTAACTTATTTTTGGCAAATAAAAAAAAAGTATACGTCACTCAAATTACGTCTACTTTTTTCATGACTTTTTTATTTGGTTCAAAACTAAATGACAAGCAATGATCAGATAATATTAAGATGGTTTGTCAAGGGATCGTAGACATAATTTAGGTTGTATTTTTATTTATTTCATCAAATGCAATATGATATCAGCAGTATTGCCAACATGATTACGTACAAAAGACCAGCGAGTAGTACTAGTACGTATGTCCGGTTCTTAACGGTGTTACAAGACTCAGTACTACTGTTTCCTTGTCTTGAGAGCCCTTAGCAGTGCAAGATATTGATCTTACTTAGGGTTGCAAACTCTTACAATTAAGTAAGTATGTTAACACTTTTTACATGACTTTTTTCCCCACAACCTGAATTTTTTTTTCATCTCATTTTTGGTCTAGGTACCTTAATTAAATGTTCTCCTATCTCCGTGTCAGTCATGCATTGGTTTTTTTTTTATTTACTTATTTAATGTGCAGATTATATGCCTAACTTTTTTATTTTTCACAAAAAATTAACAACAACGCAAAATCCAAAAAACATTTACAGACTAGACGCTAAAAAGTTTTCTCCTTTTGAGTTTGGACGGCATAGAACGTGACGTTCTCAAAAAACGCAAAATATTAAGGCGTCTAACGAACATTTGATTGACGTTAAATTAACTGTTGATTTTTTTTATCTATTGGAGAAAATTTAGTAAGAAATCCATTGGCGTTTGCAGTACCGAGTAATATGACATTCAAATCTACTGTGTAAAAAATACGGTGACATTCCTACGAAGGATTATGTTGGTTAGAAAGGTCATTCATTTTTCTTTCCATTTCAAATGTTAAGCAAAATGTTTCTAGGTTTTCGTCACGATTATAGGGGGACAGGGCGACAGAAGTTTAGAGGTCAATCTTATTGCTGAAAATTTGTAACAGTTCAAAAAATTTAAACACTCTAACGAACTATCGTACCTTATGCTTCGCTGGCTTCACCACGTGCTGATATAAATCATGAATTTATCATGTTTTTCTTTAGATGATTAACTACCAAAACCTACTGCTTCAATCGAATCCCACGTACCAAAAAAATCTGTTCCGTACAGACAGACACAAGCAAAGGTATACTAATAAACTCCTGCGTCGCCCGGTCCGTCTGTTTATCAAACAAGCCTTCTTTGATCTGTTTATAGAAACGATTGAGCGGCGATCACACGCCGTTTTCAAGATGGACGATTAGAAACACCTCTTGTTCTTGGAGATCAATTTTCTGCAGAGAATTTGTGATTTTTATAAATTCAATTAACTAATATGGGTCGTTATTCATAGACGCTTGCACAAGAGAATTATTGAAAACTGAAATCCACAAATTTATTTAAAATGTACGTTCGTAATGTTGAAAAATACCTTTCTTTCACGGAAGCAACAACAAAAGAACTGAATGTAAACAATTTATTATTAAACGTATTTTCATGAACTCACGTTTATTTGTTTAACATCTTTATGAACGAGTTCGATCTCCATTCCGATTAAATATTACAAACGGTTTTGTTTATTTAATCAAAACATGTTCTAAAAGATAGCGTTCCGCATCAATTACCTACACCATTTGTAATATTAAATTGTTGTGTCTGAAATTAACTCTGAAAAGATTGAACATAATAATTTTGTTCAATATCAAAGTGGGATTTTTTTACCGTAGGAAAAGTTATAAGCATGAAAATTCTAATTTAACCACTGGTAAAAAATACCAAAATTTTAATCATGTACTTTATAAGCGCCGCTGAATCACATTTGAAAAGATGGTCATAAAATCTTCATAACGTATTTTATTTATACAAGAACTGGTATAAACACTATAACATCAAAACGTACAAAAAAGATAGGTATAACTATTATAGCTATACCAAGGGTAATTGACAACGTACTAGAAACTGAACAACTTTCACTAGAAAATTCTTTCAAGAAATTTAAAAAAATATGGCTTTTCCGTACAAATTTTTTGATCGAGGTGGTCATTTTGTATGGGAAAGTAATTTTTTTAAATTCCCGTAAGAATTTCCCGGTGAAAGTTTGTTCAGTTTCGTTGACTGAGCAACCCCTATCAGTTTCTGGTACGCTGTCCCTTACACCCGGTATACTATATGAGCAACAACAATGTGCGCGTTGATTATCTGCCAGTCAATCAGCGTGCCATACTCTACGAAACTCGGACACGGCTTGCCTTTATTGTAGAAGCTAAAATAGTCTATGACTACCTTGAACCGCACATTCATGGTAGATTGGAAGTCTAGAATGAACAAGGCGTGCAATTTCCAACATTACGTAATAAAATTAGGGGTTCATCGGACCGTTCATCGATTGGATCATTTAAAGAAGAATCAAAGATAAACTAACAAAATATAATCCAAATGATTATTCTACAGTCAAACCAGACACATTTTAACCTGCGTAATAACACTGCACTCTGGAAGTAACTTTATGAAATCTGCTGTTATTTTTAAGTTTATTAATGCTGAGAACATCAATCTGTTATACGCAGATGCAACGAACAGACATCGTGCAATCGCTTGTACTATACTTCCGTAATACAGGCTTTTCCTTAAATAAATATGCCAGTTCGATCTCCGACATTAGTTATTAGATTTATCGTATGTTGAGGATTGTGTAATTCGGAATGAGGTAGAAAATGGAGTATGAAAAGAGCTTAAAGATCATTGGAATACTTAGACTAATAAACATTGGAGCATATCATTTGACAAACCCCGTATTTGACGTATGATTGATTTTATATGATATGAATACCGAGAAACATAAAAATTGTTATCTATACTAAACAAAACAAAGGTATTAATTTTCGGTAGTTTATAATCTTGCCGATTTTATGTCCCGTAAAATTGTGAAACGGCCCTGAAGTGAAGGGTCGGTCTTAGCAGCAGCTTATTTAGAATCGACTCTACAACTTAATGAGAATAACATGCGTTTAACATACATAACATACATAAAATCACGCCTTTATCCCTCATGGGGTAGGCAGAGCGAAAACGACCGAAAGGTCATTCCGCCACGTCTGACAAGTTTTAGGGTTATTACATCGCCTAAATTGCAATACATTAAAACCTTCGAATCCCTTAGCTGGTTTTTACAGCATGCCCGAGAGAAGTTGCAGCTGGCACATTCTATGTTTTTCTATCACTCCCAGTCCAGCCTTGTTTAACAACATACTAAAATTTGGTACAGCTATGCCGCTAATACACATAGACGTACCTTACAGTTTTTACTCACAATTTTATTGTGTACAAGAACGTCTACATAAACTAAAGATAAGAATTACTTATCTATCCTAAAACAGATTCTTGTGGAACCTAAATATACCTTCAGAACTCTACTATCATTTTGATGTCCGACTTCTATAGTTATTCCAGCACAGTTTTATGGCCCGTACCTTACACATTGTCATGGTGTACGAAAAGCTTACAAAAACTATAGATAGAAATTTTTAAGTAGATTCTTATGACACCTACAGAACTCTATTATTATTTTGATGGGCGACTTCAATAGTTTGTTTCTCCTGTAGTCCAAGCTATTCCAGACCAGTTTTATGGCCCGTACCTTACAGTTTTTTACTCGCAATTTTATGATGTACACGGCCTGTATCGGTGTCGTACTGGGCCGTCTGCTGCGCGGGTATTAACCCACTTGCGCGCTATTTCTGCGCCCGCGCATAGTACGCCGTACATCATTGATCCGGCCATCGATCCGCTCGGGATTACCTTACGAGAGACCGGGGTTGTAGTGTAGGCATGAGGAAATTGTTTTGGGAGATGTTTGGATTCGGACTAGATAGAAAAGCTGCTAGGAAACAAAGCGAAGGAGCTGCAAGGGTGCAGAGGATTAAAAGATACAGATAATAGTTATGTATAAAATTACATAATAATAAAATTTATTAACGTTCCTTGAAATATTTTTTATAATTTAAGAATTCAGCACAGATTTATAAGTTTAGTTAAGAAGATAAAATAACATTGAAATTCGAAGGAAGGACGCAGTGTCTTAAGAATAACCGAAACTGACAAAGTATTGATAAGGGTTGAATAGAATATATTACCATTGTCTCCAAATGATTGAATTTTACTACAGCAGCCTACGAAAAAGAAGGCATTTTCATACAAGTTCTTACAAGCTTAATTTCTGTTAAATTAAAAATTACCAAACTTCCAGAGAATATAAATATTTAATTCCTAAATGAAGAACATTTCAAGTCGAATGGAATTCCTGTTTCACACATTTTGATTTAAAAGTATGGAAAAACTTTTTTTTTTTGTATCTGAGGATATGATCCCATTTTTAATTATTCGCCTAATTTTCAATTCCTCCTGTAGTATTCTTCTAAACAGATTTCTTAGGCCCGTATTTATAATCAGGTCTCAAGAGTGACAGCGAGTTTGAGTTTGTATCAGAAATGTCATTTCAGTACAAAACGGCCTGTCAAATCCATACTTAATATTGCGCTCAATCTTGAGATCGCTTTATAAATACGAGCCTTAAACAATGTTAATAGCCGTTCCTATTATACCCCAATCAGCTTACAAATTAGTAATGGGCCAAGGGCGTATTCCGCTCAAATCGGTTTGTTGTCAAGACTACTTCCAACCGTAGAATCAACAGTCTAAAAACATATCTACAATGGTGAGACTACATACTTATACAGGGTGTTAATTTAATCGCGTGCCATAGCTTAGAGGGTGTTTCAGTAACGTAAAAGGAGCCTGTAAAAAATAAAAATAAAATCCAACTCAAAAAATAAAAGAAAGTCGGTAGGTCTTTTTTACACCCTTGACGATCTGCCTGCCCCTTAGAGATATAGACGTGATTTTATTTATGTATTGTGTTTGAAATTTGAGTCCATCCCAGTTCATTGCACCAGTAACCCCGACACGGCTCCTGCGCAGACAGCGCGCGCGCATGATCGATCTGGCGTCGAACGATCGCGCGCCAAATCGACGGGGCGCGTCTGATCGCCATATTGATCTATAGCGCCTTTGTGCATGCCAAAGATTTCTTGTTATAAACAGAGACATGAGTATAATTAGCTGTCAATTTTAAGGGTACAGCAGTTGTGTGCACTGACATCTGAAAAATAACTTTGGCCTTCCATGCTGGACTGGGAGTGATAGAAAAACATAGAATGTGCCAGCTGGATCTCCTCCCGGGCATGCTGTAAAAATCAGCTAATGGATTTGAGGGTTTCAGACTTGTAATTTAGGCGATGGGCTGACAACCTGTCACTATAGCAATATAAAGATCTAACTGGAATAAGCCCTCAAAACTTGTCAGACGTGGCGAAACGACCTTTGTTTAGGTCGTTTACGCTCTGCCTACCCCATTAGGGATAAAGGCGTGATTATATGTATGTATGTATGTAGAGATTGAAACATTTGAAACACAGCAAACAAGTACTACATTTATAATGACGCGCAGAATGTCATTTCTGTTACAACCAGAGCAATTTTCGTGTTTCTAATTGCATGTCATAGAGTTGGCTAAACCAAGTCACGCGTAAATTCGCATAATTTTATGGCCTTTTCACGTAATAATAAGGTGCCAGTTTTGCAACTTTGGCCCAACTGTCGCCCTACTAAACAAACATTTCTTCCAAAATGGCCGACGCATTAGAGTAGCTAAACTACTTATACTAAATAATATTAGAAATAACAAATCAAAAATTTCATCCGCCGACAGGATTTGAACCCGCGTCTTTGTTGGCGGATGAAATTTTTGATTTGTTATTTCTAATATTATTTAGAAATAATATAGCACTGTGAGTGCAAAAAATCATAATAAATGCTACTTATACTAGTCCAAAACTCTGTAAAGTAGACCAGACAAAACCGAACAAGGCTTATGTAGGAATAAATGTATAGGAACTAAAAATAACAGCAATATATGAGCTTGCCCCCAAAATTGTACTTTTCTAATACCTTCCATTCAAGCGATGACACTCTGCTTACCCCGTATGGAAACGTGCGTGACTTTTAGTATGTATCCCTCCCGTGTGACATTTTTTATATCTTTTAAAAAGAATGCATGTAGTTTCACCATTGGCATGGTCTAGTGATTTGAGCCATGGGCTGGCGACCCGGAGGTCCCGAGTTCGATTCCCGGCGTGGGACAATGCCTTTGTACTGGTTTTTAATACTAAGCAGTACATTCCAGTTTTTTTTCCTTCCCTTTCTAGTGTGGAAGAAACCTACTGAACCAGATATTCAATAAGCAAGACATAGTCAAATGTACAGTCTTATAATAAAGTCATTTACATTCTGCTAGATTCTTTCCTTTACATAATAGCGGGAAGTACTGGACTATAACTTACTATCAAATAAAATTGGAGCCAGAAAACGAAATGTTTAACTGCCTTTGTGGTCTAGTTGGTAAAGATGTGGCATCGAGACACACAAGTTGTGGGTTCTACGTATTTATCGGTGATTAAGCGTTTTTTTACTAATCTATTGACAAATTATCCGTTATGGATAAAAATCTCTTTTTACCACGGTTTTTTATTTATTTATAGGTACTGGCCATTGTCGGCACTTGGTGAAACTCCATTATTAATAATGTTGTTATTAAAACACTTGTAATTGTCCTACCGGTTTTGCTAACTTATAGCATCATCAGGGATTTTATACACATACACAACACAACAGTCCATTTTAATTATATTTTTGGAAAATATTTTGTTTCTACAGGAAAACCAAAAGGCAAAAAGCTAGCTTGACATCAAAGATTTTTTTTTAAATCTCGGAGATTCTCAAAGTAAACGATTTAAATCAATCCTACTTACCTAACGGCTATAACAGTCGTTTCGAGATTACTATTGATATATCGCCAGATAATAATATGACGCAGTATTTCTATTTCGTAGGTTATAAATATTTTTTTCTTTAAACTGGATGAAATGTGTTTTTAAAAACGTGTACGTACCATCAGTTTATTTTCTAGGGCATAAAAAGACAATAAAGGGATTCGAGTATTAAATTATATTTCAGCGTATTGTAGGTACTTAATTTAGACAGACGATCGATGAACTGAAAACCCGTCAAGTAGGTACACAATACAAATTATTTCTCAATATTTGTCAATATAGTTACGTGAGGCCGTTGTCACTCTTCCTAACCCTAAGTAATAAGTGATAAGTATGTTATATCTATGTCATATATTTATAACAAGAGTTTAACGCCTAGAAGAGGGAAATCATGGTGGCAGGATAAAAAAGCTGAACAAAAACAAATCTCATAATTAGGTACTTATGTTCTTTGAAGTGGCAAGTTTAAATAGTTGGCTGAAACTGAACTGAAAACTGTCCCATCTTTGAGGACTCTGTATAAAACAGGAAATAGTAATAAAATCTTGTACAAGGTCATTACGAGTATCGAGCGAGAGGCAAAAGGCGAAGGGAATAAAAACAAACGAGACAAACTTGTCTAATCAGATGATAGGTCGGTGTACAACACAACATGCTCTACATTCGGTGACATACATATTTTATATGTGAACTTAAATATACAATACAATACAAAATACTTTATTGCACTTAAGGAGACAAATTCTCACTTCTGTAGGTCTGCTGTAAGAAATTTCTTTATAGAGATAAGCAGTGCCTGTTGTGTCTTGTTTCTTTTTTGTTTGTATTTTATGTTCTTTAGTGTGTACAATAAATTGTTAAATAAAATAAATAAATAAATAAATACACAGTAATACACAAACAACATGACAAAAGTACAACATAGGCGGCCTTATTGCTAAGGTAGCAATTTCTGCCAGGCAACCTTTAGGTTATAGGAAAGTACGTAGCAGTTAGAGGGATAGTGCAAATTTAAACTATTTACAGACAACACACAGTAATACTTAAATATACCATATGCATAAAAAACCTTTGATATCATTTGTCTACTATCAACTATTTTTCGAGCGTATTGACAATAGGAATTTTAGCATCCTACTATATATTCTGTGATCCTACGTCAATTTGACAGCGGTATGGTCGTGGTATGGTCGGTCAGCTGTCAACCAGTAGAGCTAAGGACCTGAGGGTTTCGGCATTTTACAATTTAGGAAATGTGCTGATAATTCTGCAACCTTTAAAGGGAAGAAATAAGTAAAGATATAATTTTTCTTCCCATTTAAGAATGCAGAATTATCAGCCCATTTCTGAAATTGTAAAAGAAAAAAAACAGCTGATACGTCCTGTCGCTCCTAGTTCAGCAAAGTTCTTTTTTTTCACACAATAACTGACTAATGCACTGAATCAGCTTAAGTATGAAGATAAATCCACGCGCGCGTGTAAATAAATAGTGCTGCGCCGAAAACTTTGCTGTTGAGAGAAATATTTCCGTAGCGAACTTGGCATTGCCTCTGCGGTTCTGTTAATCGGCGCCATTTGTAAAGCTGAGCTCGCAGAGTATTATAAATAGCTTTAAAAGAAACAACAAAAAAAAATGTAGGAGCATATTTGTATGCAGATAGTGAAGAGAAAACACTGAATTTGGCCTATAATAGCAAAGAAAGTAAAGGGACCCGAGAATTTTGGAGTATTACTTTACTTTGGCGATGTTGTGACAATTCGTCACTATATAGTTGCTAAGCTCGCAGAGTTATAAATAGCTTTAAAAGAAACAACAAAAGGTACGTAAGAGATATAGGAGCATTTTATATGCAGAAAGTTATGGAATAACATAGAACTTACCGGCTGCTTCTTTTTCTTGACCTATACCTATAGCAAAGACCAGTGAAGGGACTGAAGGAATTTTCAGACAATTCGTCACTACAGCAATATTTATTTTTGTCCCAATTGAAATATGTTTTAACTTTTCGTAAGACACATTATACATTTTTTTTAATTAGCCGTTTAGAAACTCTGTCTATTTCGTAAGTGATATAATTAGATGTAATTTTTATGTTCGATTGAAAAGAAAAGTAGTGTCAAAAGCAAACCCCTCATAAATAAAAAAGGCGACTCGATTCACTTTAAATTTCAAAACTTTTTCGAATTTAAATTTAAATTATTATGCTAATGTGTTGAATTTTAAAGTTGAGCAGCGAAGTTTAGATAGCTTAGAAGTTTAGCTTTTCTAGTTATTTTAACATATGAGTTAGATGTCTAACTTTAAGAGAACAGAGATAAATTTATGCATGGAAGAAGTCTATTTTCAGCCGTGGTGCAACTTTATCGAGATAGTCTACTCTACATAATCTAACAACTTGAGACAAAAAAGGATAATACGAAGAGTCTCTTGAATATATCATACAGGGTGTTAAATTAATTGCGTGCGATTAGCTCAGGGCGTGTTTTAGTATCAATAAAGGATCACATAAAAACATTTTAAAAATACTATTAAAAAAAATTGACTTCCCCATACAAATTGTTTGATTTACCTAAGTGGTAATTTTGTATGGAAAAAAGAAAAACATCTCGCTGTATAAAGAATTTGCAAAAGATACCGACATGCTTGCATTGCATGTTTGCTTAAGTAAACTAAAACACAACGGAAGTCCTCAACGGAACTTCGTTTTTCAAATTAGTTTCATTATTAAAAAAAAAAAAACAATCTTACCACAGAGTAAACAAAAGCACGCGCGCCAAATCCGTGTTACTCCGCTAATGACCGGATACGCGGATATAAATACCAGGACATAATTAATAATCACCTACTTAAAACGGCCGGTTTATCTTACACGCTGAAATGTGGGACGGATTTTGTAATTGTCTGCTTTATTGCGACGACATAAAGTCGGTTGGATACGCTTTTATATTGTAATTTCGGTGCTGGTAAATAAAGAGTAGGTACCTTAGTATACCTAATGACTTTATTTGATGATATAATGAACCTTCAGTACATTTACAATGACTGAAAATAGAACATGTAAGTTAGTCTGAGTTAGGTCTACTATCTGCCAATTATTTATTAGTTAACCTAATTTATCAGCCAAAAAAAACATGAAATATATCTGCACAAGTATCTGTATACTTGTAATACATTTTTAAGCAAGAGATCATAGAGTTTGAGGACAATGAATCAATTTCACTTGCCAATAGGTACTCACACGTATGGCTGCGTATTGGCCCAATTAAAAATGTCCAGGTAATCGATTAAGTAGGTATTACGTATTATCCATTGCATCAAGTCGTGAATTTGAACCTACCTCGATCGTATTGAATGAACTCAAAAACTATAGCACCTATGAAGCTTTAAACGTTTTGCTTAAGCTACATTGCCCTCGATTCTGGCCGCCCCATTCTTAACTAATTTTAAGAAAGCGCTGTCACTTTCTTTACTTTGATATAAGAACAGGATAGCAAATAAACACATGTGTTTGACGTTCCTAATTTGACATAAGCTGCTTTAAATAAGAACCAAACATAGAGAATGTTCCTTATTTTACGTTAAATAAGCAATCTAATGTCAAATTTAAGCAATTTAATGTCTAGATCTAATGTCTTTTATGTTAGATTAGGAATGTCAAAGTCATGTGTTTAGTTGCTATCGGGTCGTTCTTCAGAAATGATTCTTCGGGTCACTTTAGTGGCGAATTTTTTTTGTGCGTTTTTGCCATTTTTTTATATTGGAGAATAATAAAGAGATCAATAAAAGTTTAATTACAAAAAATTACTCATATCTAACCACAGGTTACAACAGAATTAATTTTCGAAATTTTCGATGCCACCAAACGTGACATATTGTGCCACTCGAGTGACCTTGTTATTATTATGAGGAAAAAGTGAAAGATTACCACCGTCAGCATGAGTTTAATATCCTTTTTGATTACTTTTAATGATATTATAACAGTTTGTTTACTTCAAAAACTTAAATGCGAACTGCAAATCTTATCCTGAAATCTCTTACATTATAATAAGTAAACGGAAAAACCCTTCAAGGCATAGTCGCAATTTCTGCAAATTATTACCGTTAAATGGAAACCTTCCAACTGGACCATCCCGTATCGACCCCTGGAGAAATCGACCAAGCTACCACTAAAATCACCACACCATTTTGTTCATTGGAGAAAGCTCAAGGATGTTCAAGCCAAGAACAAAATGCAACCACTACTCCCACAACACTTGCGAGACCTGCTAGAGGAAAAGAAGCGCACCAGAAAATTCTTCACCAGATTCCCTCCATTAAAGAACCATCTCAACCACCAACCGAATCAAACATGAGTTGGGGGAAATCTACCCAAGAAGACCGTTTAAGCAATCACCCAAGTCTTCAACGGAATCCTCAGAACTGGTAATTTCCACACACCATAAAAAAGCGCAAAAATCATTGTGCTTCCGATGCCAGGCAAGAACTTGGCCAACCCGGAGAGTTATCAGCCCATCTTATTGCTCCCAACGCTCTCCAAAGTGTTTGAGAAGTTTATCCTGCCTCACATACCCAAGACAAGAACAGTTCGGGTTTCGCTTAGAGCATTCCACAACTCTCTAACCTGCTAGAGTGAACCATGACATAGCTACGAGGATGAACAAGATGGAATACTCGGTGTTTGTAATAATTGACATGGAAAAGGCATTCGACAGGGTGTGGCACGACGGGCTCGTCTACAAACTGTCGAAAACCTCAACACCCAGAAGGATCGTCAAGACCATCGAGTCATTCCTCAGAGGCAGAAACTTCCACGTGGCCGTCGAAGGTGCCAGATCCACTGAACACCCCATCGAAGCGGGAGTCCCTCAAAGGAGCTGGCTGTCTCTCCCCGGCGTGTTATTCCATCTACACGTACGACATACCCAGAGTGGGTGACGTTTTATTGGCTCTATTCGCTGACGATGCGGCCTTCATCTCAGCGTCCTACAAACCACAGCATGCAGCCAAGAAAATGCAGCCGACGGTCGACGCGCTCCCAGGCTGGTTGAGCCATTGGCGCGTGAAAGCAAACGTTGCCAAGACAAGACACAGGCTCTAATCATAGGAAGATGCCACTTACCATCCCCACTTCGCCTCCATGGACAGGAGTTCAAAATCCCTGTCAAACATCTCGGTATAACTATAGACAGGAACCTCACCATGAAAAAACACGAACGCGGTTGGACAAGTCAAGGCAGCCCGAGCCAAACTGCGGCAAGATAGCAAACTGCCCACGAAAACCAAGCTCAACATCTACAAAACGTACTTGCGCGCAAGGCTGACGTACGCGGCGCCCGCTTGGTACGCTCTCGCGTGCAACTTGTTGAAAAAGAAGATCAGAGCCCAGGAAAACTTAACTGTCCGATCGGCAATAAAGACTCCAATATATATGAGAATAAGATCTCGAGTGGGAGAACATCGACCAGTTCATTGCACGACTTGCCATGAGGTCTCACCCGGTGGGCTTGACCGCGGAGGGTAGCTAAAGAAGAACCCAGGGGTAGTTGCAGGCCCCGTGGATTGCCTCTCCAGGGAGCCTGAGTATGTCCGAAGGAGATTTCCGCCAAGGAAGAAGTTCCGGGGCGAAGGATTATCAGTCAGCAAACGAAAAGTCATAATAAACGAGCTATTAGACAAGATTATCACTATACGCTTCATAAATAATGTTTTACATTAATTACTTTACAATAAGAACGCGGTATTCATATGAATTTTGTTCAAGTAATAAGATAAGTCACTTGAGTGGTGTGAAATGTCGCTTTGGTGGACAAAATGCCACCCAAATCACGCCACCCAAGTGACCGAATTTGAGGTATTTTCGCAATTTCTCTCTAAACTATGCAATAAATTCCTTTTTTTTAAATTAATCTAAAATCTCGGTTATATTTACGAGTTAATAATAGTAATAACAGATTCAAAGTGTTACTCTATCATACATTACACATGTCCACTTGAGTGATCTGCGTAGGTAGAAAAATGTTGGTCTCGAAAATTAAGCACCTTCTATTTTTTTTTGGGAACTGCGATGACTCACCAGGCCTCTTTCCTCAGATGCCATGTCAGGACTGGCAAAGGGCGGGAGTGTTTTCCTGGTCATAATTAGCTTCGTTGAGACGTAAGAGTCGTTTCAAACCGCGCGCTCAAAAGTCTCGAAAACGTGTGACCGACACAAAGTGCTTGTTTTGTGAATGTTGGTGTTTAAATATGTGTGTAGTTTATTATTTTAAATAAATCTGTGGTTTTCCAGGATCATTTTAATGGGTAAAAAGTACGACATAGTCCAGGTAAATAAATTGCTATAAGCTTTTCAATTTCGGAAGAGCAGAGTGTGACACGCGAAGAACGCTAGTTTTGACCCCGATTTCAGGTTTCTAACTAAAGTTTTGTTTAACGTATTTTGTAATATTATGTTGAAATTAGGAATTCTAGGTAGTCAATTAAACAAACAAACATATAAAAAAGAGTTTTAAGCTGTGCGTTTTATATCATTAGAGTATTAAGCGTGTGACCGAAAATTTCGACCTCTCAAAGAATGACCCTATCCTGTTCTTATGTCAAATATAAGAAAGTGACAGCGCTACTAAGAATTAGAATTAGTAACTGGACGGCGTGAATCGAGGCCATTATCCACAATGCTACTTTTTACCGCGGGAAAAAACTTGAACCCACTAACCCGAAAATCACTAAAAATCACATTCCCACAAAAAGCAATAAAATAAAACAATGCAAGCGTAGGCGCGGTTTCGCCAATGTTAAACTAGAGTTTAACAAGCGGTCTAACTAACAGCTTCAATAGTTTCTTTTAAACCGTTGATTTCGCGTAACAAGCGATCTAATATTGACACACATTTAGCGGGGCCGGCATAATTCGGCTGAGACCATTACCTTTCCCACACGGAGTGCAGTGGTGTGAACGAGCACTAATGACCCTACACTAGGAACAGGAGTCAAGGCGGCCTAGTAAACCTGGTTAATAGGTGAAACTGTTTATTAGCCGCTTTTAGGAGCATATAAATAATTCTTATATCTAAAATAGCAACGAATGAATAAAAACTGTTGTTTCCACGACTAAATTTTTTTAAGCTTATTTCAGATAGGATCCTAATATCGCTATGGTGACGTGAAGTTACATTACAACGTACCTAACCTATAGGTTTTTAACAGTAGTTACTACTTATGCTCAAAAGCTCAATTGATAGACTTTATAGATTTAAAAAAATAAGAAGTTGGTCATTTGACAGACCTTATAGTAAGAGATGCTGAACATAATAATAGTGATTTCACTTCAAAGAGAACCTTGACTTTTGTCCTAAGCCCTGTGAAGGGCTCTTGAAAAATTAGCAAGAGGTCAATGAAGGGATATCTTATAAATCGATGACAATCATAGGACACACTTGACCTAAAAACTTATTAAATATCTTTGATGTCAAGCAGATCACACCACAGCAGCTAAAAATACTGCAAAATAACAATTATACCAAATAGATGATGTCAATAGGGACTAATGAATTTCTAATTAGGTAATTTAAAATTAACCTTGTCAATTTCTCAAAAGTTTACCAAAGTACTTCTTTAATTTATTTATACTTATAACTAGTTTATGTATTTTTCTAATCTACTCCCACAAAAGGTAAAACTACATTCTTTATTTTTGATGTAAACCTTTGTAAAGTTAAAAAGATACGTTAGTTAACCGAGATGAAAGTGACAGAGCGCAGACAATTTGATTGGCCGACCTCGTCTGAGGTTGTGCATTTTTTCACAAAATTTTTGTCCCTAATAGCGACTTGAGAACACAAAGGGCGATAGACGATGGTCGCGGAGATACCGTGGAGGACCCTTCGTCCTTCTACGGCCTAAATTAGCCCCACCAAGGAGTTTAGATCTCGGACAATGGTTACAGTTTGGGAATGGTTAGAGAAAATGTGGGAAATCATAGTGATCCAAACCGTTTTATAAAATGTTGTCAGAAGTAGAGCTTTTTCAAAATTTGCTGTTGGTAGTTTTTTTTTTCTGATTTTAATAATATAGGAGTTAGATACGATACGTTATCATCGTCATTTACTGAAGATCTTTATCAATATCTTTGTAGTCTTTGCTCAACATTATCTAGCCCTAATCTAGCTAGGTGATGTTTTACTACATACACCAAGAATATATTTATTTAAACATTTGTAGAAAAAATTTAAGACAAAAATACACTTCTTCCATGAATATAAATCGGAGCAGTAATAATCCTATCTTACAAAGTAAGTAGTTGCTAAGCCCAGTATAGCAATGCATTGGGGTTTAATCACCTAAAGCGATACTCCCAACTAATGGACGGTGCAATTTCAGCCGCCGTGTCTTAAAATACACTACTCAATGTGGGTATTTCACTGTCGACACCAATACATTTGCCCTAGACTAGACAGTAAGTTCTGTGTAAGGTATTATGTAATTTCACTACTGTTTAGTTAGTGCTAGAAGTTTACGATCGTTTATTTTGAATCTTTGTACTAAAGAAAGGGTTTCAGAGAAATTGAATATTTTGTAGGAAGTTAAACAATCGCAAATACAGGTCTGAGTAGATTTTCCATCTTATTAATTAAATAAATAAACTAGTATTTATAGAAAATTACACCTTTTTCCATTTTAAAATAATTCTCCTACTCCGATACATACTTTTTAAACAAAGATTGACACAACTTACAAAAATTCCAGTAACTTGATATTTAAAAAAATACGTCCATGCTGAAGTCACTCGAACGCTTAGCCCAAATCTAAATAGAATACGACGCTTTTTGACGTAATCTCGGGACGGCCAAGAGGGTGTCCTTAAAAGGCTGACAATCTCCTTCACTCGGATATTTCGTCGATAAAATTTGGATACACGCAAAAGTAGCGACGTCAGACTGTGACGTGTTTTGACGTCAGCCGGTGACGTGTTTTGACGGTAAAGTCGTCTACATATATGTAAAAATAAGCGGTTTGTATAAAATGTTTTTACTGCGATGATGTTCAAATATGGGTAAATCTAGTTTGACAGTAAGGATGTCGTAAAAAAAGATTTCGTTCATGAGAATGATTAGACACAGACATTCTTATCGACAATGCATCATGTTGTTTGAGGCACAAGGAGTTACTTATCCTATATTTTTTCGCAATATCTAGTTTTAAAAACCTACGGATTAACTGTAACTATTATGTAACCATTTTTAATCCAGTGCCAAAAATGACACAAGAATTGTTATTATGTCAACAATGATGCGCACGCGTCGTCGATTGGAACCGCGTAAATCAAGCATGGCCGCCGGTCGTTAATGTCCAACCCGCGGTTAACGGCTTGACGCAACCGCTCCTGCGCAGGTGTTACTGGGGATCTACAATTCTACAGTAAACTGGTGAACAAAAATATGATATTTTTTTTACCACTAACCAAGTCGAACCAAGCCCTGGTAACCAGTATTAACCAAGGACCAAAAATGACACATTTTGTATTTCACAGATGAAACTGAAAAAATGCCAATTGCCATCTTCTACGTGTGCAAGCTAATATTTCAAGTCTAATATTTTTTGGCTTTTGTTTAAAAATTTTCAACGTTCATAAAACCGGAAAATATTTCAAAGTTGTTTGAAAACGCTAATTAATTAATAATTCTTATTCATTTATAAACAAACCAAAAAAAGACGCAACCAAAACAGCTCAATAAGATTTAAACTAAGAACCCAAATAAACCCAAAAAGAATCGCCTCGGATTACGAAAATAGCTCAATCTGGCTAGTTCCCTGACGACAAACGACTTGTTAATCTGCCTAATGATTATTAACATTTTAAGCAGCTATTAATATTTGAAACGGTCTTTAAGTATTAGGAGCTTTAGAAAGGCCATTGGGATTTAAGATCCAGCGATTGAATTTCAATGAGACCGCACTGGTCAGTTTGATAGGGAAGAGATCTAACGGAATATATTTAGTAAGTTGAAGTAAATTATAATAACTCGGGATAAAGTAGTAAATCAAATTTGTACATTAGCTGAATATACAATACGTAGGCAATAAATAAATTATTTTAAAGATTGAACATTTTATAGTACATTGTTTATCGAGGGGAGAACATGACCGATTCCTACGAGGGTGTAGTTTGAGGCCCGAAGCGCCTAAAAAGGACAATTTTGATCAGGCTTTATGGGAAGCCATTTT
The DNA here is from genome assembly GCA_029255725.1 of Scrobipalpa atriplicella. NCBI lineage: Eukaryota > Metazoa > Arthropoda > Insecta > Lepidoptera > Gelechiidae > Scrobipalpa > Scrobipalpa atriplicella. Next base: position 8,961 of record JARACY010001183.1, on the reverse strand, counting down.
TTGTTATCACTTTAAGAAACATATTTCAAAGACACGAGTACTATCCACGTGGTTCCGATAATTCTATTATCAAATTACAAGTCTGCTCGTGACCGCGAAGTGAGCTGGTAGAGGATTACTGGTTCAATCGTGTCAAGTATTACCAAATTAGGTGCAGCCAATGTCAATGTTGGTCACTTTGACATTGGTGAGGTTGACCCATAAACACAATGGCATCGAAAATTTCGAAAATTAATTCTGTTGTAACCTGTGGTTAGATATGAGTAATTTTTTGTAATTAAACTTTTATTGATCTCTTTATTATTCTCCAATATAAAAAAATGGCAAAAACGCACAGCGTTTTAACCACGGGATTACATGCATTCCCATGGTTAAATCACCGGGTTAGTTAATCGCGGTGAGCAAGGAGGAAGTTTATAAAGAACTGACTACTAAGTACCTTAACGTCTTCGAATGGTTAAAAATGATTTTATACACATTTTTTTTTCTACTATAAGACATGTAAAAATAATAAATATCAATGATATGATATTGTAATGTAATGAATTCTATTTTAAGTAATTTTATTAGGTATTATTTAATTTAAGATTATTGTAATGAATGACATGTAAAATATTTGTTTTACCAATAAATGAACTGAACTTAAAGAGAACTATGAAACCCATCGTGAGATGTAAATAGCAAGTAAATGTACAAAATGTGACTAGAAATATCTGCATTGGTCCACTACGGCTCGTCTAACCCGAGAGCCTTTGACCGGCTAAAGATAAAAAGTAGCCGACGCTTTTTGGCTAGTTTGCATTCCAGTTTAGTGAAAGAATTCCGATTCAAACGATACGGGCGTAAGAGCAAACGAAAACAGACATACCACGATCTGGACATCCGCAACGATACTTATTAAGTAAAACTCTGGTTTTATGGGCGATGCTATTCGTAAGAAAGCGCAGGCAGAAAATGGATGAGAACGGCTGAAGACCGAGCCGTGGCATGCCATGTCCAGAGAGGCCTGTGTCCAGCAGTGGACTGATACAGGCTGATGATGATGATGACTTATTAAGTAATTGGTCACAATTTTGGTATGGTTACAATTTTTTTCCGTACTAGCTTAATTCACGTCAAAATCCATAAGGGGTAGGTAGAGCCACAGAATATATAATGTAGAGCGCCAACGGCCATGTAAAAATATTTTTTACAAAATGATCTATTAAGAGCCCCGCGGTTTGAACTATGTGTCTTGTTTATTATCATCAGCAAAACTAAGTTTCAATTACAGGAAAATGTCGCCCTAGTATATCAAATTTTATTCAGTTTTGCCAAGTAAGGTACGTCAGGAAATAAAAGGCGGTGGCTTTTCTTGAACTGTAACTTAGCAAAAAAATATAAGATTTAACCAGAAAAAAAAGCCATACCATCATTATGAAAATGGCGTCATACTCCCTAAGGGCTACAATGGTGGTTTAATACGGTCATCAATACAAGATAGATCTGTTTAAGTATACAAAGCGGAGGAAATCAGTAAATCAGACGACGCCAATGAGCCAATATAGACAGGCACCGCGGCAGGTAGGTCTTCTTCTTTTTGGCAATCGACCCGATGAACCCTGGTGTCCAAGTTTTTAAACCGCCTGTAGCATTAAGCTAATAGGCCTCTGACATTGTTTGTGTAACGACCTCTATCAAAGACAGCGACCGGGACCGACGGCTTAACACGCCCTCCGAAGCACGGAATCTTTATCTTCCAGACAATCAAGTGATTCAGCCTGCATTGTCCTAACTAAACTGGGGAAAATCTCACAAATTAATAAGTTGACAAATATCAACTTTGTGTCCCCCTCCCCTAGAAATAGAACCCAGGACCTCCGGATCGGAAGCCCATGACTCAGACTAGACCACGGAGAAAGTTAGTTATAAAGAAAACTGAAAGGAGTCGCTCAGTCAACAAAACTAAACAACATTCAGGAATTCTTTCAGGAAATAAAAAAAAATGGCTTCCCCATACAAACTGTCTGATTTGTTTATCCCTGTTCTGATCTGCAGCAACAAAAGCCCAACTTTCTTTACGTATTTTTGAACAGCATTGGTAAATACTTGGCACTGGACGACAGAGAAATAAGTTTCAAAACTGTTTTTTTTTTGTTCTAGTCTAGAAGGTATAAAAGAAAAAGATTTCAAAGATCATATTCAAGAGAGTAAAGCCCACATTTCTACCGCATAAGATATTGTAGTTTCCAAGTCAACAAATAAATGCCGTTAACACACAGCTACTACAAGTCTACAATATGTTTTATTACATACGGTCACTGGCTTTGCTCTTGGAAGCGTTCCATGTTATCAAATAATTATCCTTTATCCTACCCAAGTCCGGCCCTGGCGGTAATTCGTATCAGAATAATCTGGGGTTTTTATTTTGTCGCAGCGAGGGACGCCAGAGTCGTAATGAGGGTTTTATTCTACCCACAAACGCTAATAGTTGTATACGCCATTGCGCCATCGCTTATTGTCGTAAAATATCTTGCTTTTGCTATGTAAAGTTATGGATTTCGGTCTGAATTTATTATAGTTACAACTTCCTGGTTGTATTTGAATCTTGAGTTCCGGTTTCAAGATGAAACGAGACTGTTAAATCTGATAATTACATTAAAAAATAGATAAAATTACAAAATAAGACATATAATGAACTCGGCATTGCAGGGCTTCATCCTGCTACATTTGAGTTGAGATATGCGTAAAGGATGATGGGCAAAGATGTATGGACTGTGCACCCAGGAGCTTCAGCATTGAGACTACTATTGTTTTGATGCTAACACAGGAGGGTACCTCTGTGCCAATGCGCATCAAAATCTGACTATTAATTTTCGATATACTTGAGAGAGCTCCCATTTCATACAAATTGCTAGCAACGGAAGGTCAAGTTAGAGTGGTTTTTGACCTCCACTTATGAAACTGGTGTGGGTCGAAAGAACTGACAAAACTGAGTATATTTTGTTAAGACACAGAAAAATTCGTCCCGGTGGTCATCAGAAAAAAAAAATATTTTTGGGTGATTTTTTTCCTCCACTAATGAAACTGAGGTAGGTCGAAAGTACCGACAAAACTGAGTATATTTTGGTAAGGCACCGAAAAATTCGTCCCGGGGGTTTCAAAATATTTTAAAGTGAAATTCAAAAATGTATGGGCGGTGTACCTAATAGAAGACCTCCAGCACTGAGACTACTATTGTTTTGATGCTAACCCAATAGGATAGCTCTGTACCAAAGCTCATCAAAATCTGACCCGGGAGTTTCAAAATATTTTGAAGTGAAATTCAAAAATGTATGGGCGGTGTTCTTAATATAGAACCTCCAGCACTGAGACTTCTATTGTTTTGATGCTAACCCAATAGGATAGCTCTGTACCAAAGCTCATCAAAATCTGACCCGGGAGTTTCAAAATATTTTGAAGTGAAATTCAAAAATGTATGGGCGGTGTTCTTAATATAGAACCTCCATCACTGAGACTACTATTGTTTTGATGCTTACCCAATAGGATAACTCTGTACCAAAGCTCATCAAAATCTGACCCGGGAGTTTCAAAATATTTTAATGTGAAATTCAAGAATGTATGGGTGGTATAACTAATATACGACCTCCATCACTGAGACTACTATTGTTTTGATGCTTACCCAATAGGATAGCTCTGTACCAAAGCTCATCGAAATCTGACCCGGGAGTTTCAAAATATTTTGAACAGAAATTCAAAATAGTATGGGCGGTGTTATTAATATAGAACCTCCAGCACTGAGACTACTATTGTTTTGATGCTAACCCAATAGGATAACTCTGTACCAAAGCTCATCAAAATCTGACCCGGGAGTTTCAGTGCTGGAGGTTCTATATTAATAACACCGCCCATACTATTTTGAATTTCTGTTCAAAATATTTTGAAACTCCCGGGTCAGATTTCGATGAGCTTTGGTACAGAGCTATCCTATTGGGTAAGCATCAAAACAATAGTAGTCTCAGTGATGGAGGTCGTATATTAGTTATACCACCCATACATTCTTGAATTTCACATTAAAATATTTTGAAACTCCCGGGTCAGATTTTGATGAGCTTTGGTACAGAATTATCCTATTGGGTTAGCATCAAAACAATAGTAGTCTCAGTGCTGGAGGTTTTATATTAAGAACACCGCCCATACATTTATGAATTTCACATTAAAATATTTTGAAACTCCCGGGTCAGATTTTGATGAACTTTGGTACAGAGTTATCCTATTGGGTTAGCATCAAAACAATAGTAGTCTCAGTGCTGGAGGTCTTATATTAGGTACACCACCCATACATTTTTGAATTTCACTTTAAAATATTTTGAAACCCCCGGGACGAATTTTTCAGTGCCTTAACAAATTATACTCAGTTTTGTCAGTACTTTCGACCTTCACCAGTTTAATTAGTGGAGGAAAAAAATCACCCAAAAATTTTTTTTTCCTGATGACCACCGGGACGAATTTTTCTGTGTCTTAACTAAATATACTCAGTTTTGTCAGTTCTTTCGACCCACACCAGTTTCATTAGTGGAGGTCAAAAACCACTCTAACTTGACCTTTCGTTGCTAGCAATTTGTATGAAATGAGAGTTCTCTCAATATCTCAGGATCCATCGGAGATTTTTTTTTACCGTCATAATAAAGAATGCTCATTTTAATCATGTGTTTTAGGACCAGCTAGTGAAATGACAATTGGAGCTGGGTGCAATACGCCCATCATCCTTTGGACTTTTTATGTTACCTATATAACTAGGTATGTATTTGTCGTCATTTCTATTTGAAAAATAATATTTCTACCATTGTTGCACTAACAGTGTTGCATGTTTAGTCAAAAATAAAACATAGATCTTACGAAAAATAAACGAAGATATTTCTAACTTCAATTTATTTTTACTTTCCTTCCTACGTACTGAAATAACTTTTCTTTACCTATGAACCAACGCTATTATGAACTAAACTAGAGTTTATTAGGTACCATGTTGTTATCGATAACAGGTATAATTTTAAGGTAATAACTGGTATCAATTCCTATGCGCATAAAATCACTAAATCTTGACTAAAATGGTCACCTGTAATTGTCTATCCTGCCTGAGAGAACAGAAAGGGACGGCAACAATTTTGGTTAAGATTTAGCCAAGTCATGCTCTCCACGAATCAATAGCAATCAGCTAAAAACTTTGTCATAGTTTCATAATGTAAAATTAAGGAAACTAAATAGTTACTTATTTTCGACCACTTCGGTAACCTAAAATAGGCACTTTTTACTATATTCATTATTCCCTAAAAGCTTACTCATCTAAAGTTTTTTCCAAATATTGCTAATCCTCTATAATTTAGCAATTTCTCAATAGGATTTCCGTTGCGCTCCCTTGCCAAAACCATGACTAAATGAGTGACTCAGTCATCCGTTACTATCCTCCCGAAACTATTACACAGATTTCAAGCGAATTACCCAGTACCTACATCACTCGTTTACGGAGAGAGTTCCGAGAATATACCAAGTATGAATCACAGGTAGTGTTTTGATAGCACTAGTTTCTTTTTTATCTAGCTCAGAGGCAAACGTATCCAAGCCATTCAGCCTATACCTAACGTTTGAAAAATAAACTGTTTGTTAATACGATTTACGACACTAAATAATGGATGGTAATCGTGCTTTCTGTTACTATCAAGGTTTTGCCAAATTCAAGGTGAGGTTTAGTTATTTAACAGCAATTTATTTGAAGCGTTTGTTTTTCAGATGTTGAGTAATTTTTTAAATCGAACGTTTTGTTGTGTTTTAACGCTGTACGTTTATCAATATATAGATGACAAGCCACAGGTTTACATACGAACTACTGACACATTTTACGGGAAGTCAATTTATTTTTCATATTTCAACCTATTTCCATAGAGAAAGTTGTTCAGTTTCATGTTCCAACTATAAAGCAAGCCCTTAAAAAAAGGGACGTTTTGCGACCGGGACCTTATGCGTCTGAAGGAAAATTTCCTTGGTAATAAATAATTATTAAAATGAATAAACTTGACAGACTGCGTGAAAAAAGGTTTGCCTCTGAGCTAGATAAAAAAGAAACTAGTGCTATCAAAACACTACCTGTGATTCATACTTGGTATATTCTCGGAACTCTCTCCGTAAACGAGTGATGTAGGTACTGGGTAATTCGCTTGAAATCTGTGTAATAGTTTCGGGAGGATAGTAACGGATGACTGAGTCACTCATTTAGTCATGGTTTTGGCAAGGGAGCGCAACGGAAATCCTATTGAGAAATTGCTAAATTATAGAGGATTAGCAATATTTGGAAAAAACTTTAGATGAGTAAGCTTTTAGGGAATAATGAATATAGTAAAAAGTGCCTATTTTAGGTTACCGAAGTGGTCGAAAATAAGTAACTATTTAGTTTCCTTAATTTTACATTATGAAACTATGACAAAGTTTTTAGCTGATTGCTATTGATTCGTGGAGAGCATGACTTGGCTAAATCTTAACCAAAATTGTTGCCGTCCCTTTCTGTTCTCTCAGGCAGGATAGACAATTACAGGTGACCATTTTAGTCAAGATTTAGTGATTTTATGCGCATAGGAATTGATACCAGTTATTACCTTAAAATTATACCTGTTATCGATAACAACATGGTACCTAATAAACTCTAGTTTAGTTCATAATAGCGTTGGTTCATAGGTAAAGAAAAGTTATTTCAGTACGTAGGAAGGAAAGTAAAAATAAATTGAAGTTAGAAATATCTTCGTTTATTTTTCGTAAGATCTATGTTTTATTTTTGACTAAACATGCAACACTGTTAGTGCAACAATGGTAGAAATATTATTTTTCAAATAGAAATGACGACAAATACATACCTAGTTATATAGGTAACATAAAAAGTCCAAAGGATGATGGGCGTATTGCACCCAGCTCCAATTGTCATTTCACTAGCTGGTCCTAAAACACATGATTAAAATGAGCATTCTTTATTATGACGGTAAAAAAAAATCTCCGATGGATCCTGAGATATTGAGAGAACTCTCATTTCATACAAATTGCTAGCAACGAAAGGTCAAGTTAGAGTGGTTTTTGACCTCCACTAATGAAACTGGTGTGGGTCGAAAGAACTGACAAAACTGAGTATATTTAGTTAAGACACAGAAAAATTCGTCCCGGTGGTCATCAGGAAAAAAAAATTTTTGGGTGATTTTTTCCTCCACTAATTAAACTGGTGAAGGTCGAAAGTACTGACAAAACTGAGTATAATTTGTTAAGGCACTGAAAAATTCGTCCCGGGGGTTTCAAAATATTTTAAAGTGAAATTCAAAAATGTATGGGTGGTGTACCTAATATAAGACCTCCAGCACTGAGACTACTATTGTTTTGATGCTAACCCAATAGGATAACTCTGTACCAAAGTTCATCAAAATCTGACCCGGGAGTTTCAAAATATTTTAATGTGAAATTCATAAATGTATGGGCGGTGTTCTTAATATAAAACCTCCAGCACTGAGACTACTATTGTTTTGATGCTAACCCAATAGGATAATTCTGTACCAAAGCTCATCAAAATCTGACCCGGGAGTTTCAAAATATTTTAATGTGAAATTCAAGAATGTATGGGTGGTATAACTAATATACGACCTCCATCACTGAGACTACTATTGTTTTGATGCTTACCCAATAGGATAGCTCTGTACCAAAGCTCATCGAAATCTGACCCGGGAGTTTCAAAATATTTTGAACAGAAATTCAAAATAGTATGGGCGGTGTTATTAATATAGAACCTCCAGCACTGAAACTCCCGGGTCAGATTTTGATGAGCTTTGGTACAGAGTTATCCTATTGGGTTAGCATCAAAACAATAGTAGTCTCAGTGCTGGAGGTTCTATATTAATAACACCGCCCATACTATTTTGAATTTCTGTTCAAAATATTTTGAAACTCCCGGGTCAGATTTCGATGAGCTTTGGTACAGAGCTATCCTATTGGGTAAGCATCAAAACAATAGTAGTCTCAGTGATGGAGGTCGTATATTAGTTATACCACCCATACATTCTTGAATTTCACATTAAAATATTTTGAAACTCCCGGGTCAGATTTTGATGAGCTTTGGTACAGAGTTATCCTATTGGGTAAGCATCAAAACAATAGTAGTCTCAGTGATGGAGGTTCTATATTAAGAACACCGCCCATACATTTTTGAATTTCACTTCAAAATATTTTGAAACTCCCGGGTCAGATTTTGATGAGCTTTGGTACAGAGCTATCCTATTGGGTTAGCATCAAAACAATAGAAGTCTCAGTGCTGGAGGTTCTATATTAAGAACACCGCCCATACATTTTTGAATTTCACTTCAAAATATTTTGAAACTCCCGGGTCAGATTTTGATGAGCTTTGGTACAGAGCTATCCTATTGGGTTAGCATCAAAACAATAGTAGTCTCAGTGCTGGAGGTCTTCTATTAGGTACACCGCCCATACATTTTTGAATTTCACTTTAAAATATTTTGAAACCCCCGGGACGAATTTTTCGGTGCCTTACCAAAATATACTCAGTTTTGTCGGTACTTTCGACCTACCTCAGTTTCATTAGTGGAGGAAAAAAATCACCCAAAAATATTTTTTTTTTCTGATGACCACCGGGACGAATTTTTCTGTGTCTTAAACAAAATATACTCAGTTTTGTCAGTTCTTTCGACCCACACCAGTTTCATAAGTGGAGGTCAAAAACCACTCTAACTTGACCTTCCGTTGCTAGCAATTTGTATGAAATGGGAGCTCTCTCAAGTATATCGAAAATTAATAGTCAGATTTTGATGCGCATTGGCACAGAGGTACCCTCCTGTGTTAGCATCAAAACAATAGTAGTCTCAATGCTGAAGCTCCTGGGTGCACAGTCCATACATCTTTGCCCATCATCCTTTACGCATATCTCAACTCCAATGTAGCAGG